>LSSL01000305.1:3807-43131 GCA_001953115.1 Smittium mucronatum | reverse complement strand
TTTATAACTATTTACTACCTATCCCAAATTGAAACCCACTTTTTTCGAATTTGATCTCACTTTTTTTGAACCGCAAATCACTTATTCTGGAATTGATTGCACTTTTTCCCAATTGATTTTTACTTTTTTTGAATCTAAATGCACTGTGTCCAATTGAAATTTACTTTTTTTGTAATTGAATGTACTTTTTCCGAATTTGGTAGTGAAAGGGTGTAGAGCTAGTTTTTAGCGATTCATATGGAGTATATAAACAATCAATGAGGCACGGAAATATCTTAAGCTCCATAGCCATGATTGATATCTTAATGGGTATTTTTTTAGAAGGGAGCAAAAAAAAGAAAAGGCGCTAGTGGATATTACAAAAAAAAAATGAGCGGATCGATTATAAGGATCAAATCTCGTTACGATGATAAAAATTTAGAAATAAAAATAAATGTCGCAGATATTGAGGATCCGACATCTGAAGAATCTAAAATTAATCCGAAAAAGCACGATTTAGGGATTATTCTAGTTCACCCATATCCTCCTTTAGGTAGTACTAAAATCCCTTAACTTTATTGAGTCCTTTTATATAACAAGATGATTTTCGACAATGGTAGGTGGAAATTTCGACAATCCGGTTTTAATAAGGCTGCAAAAAGATCTGGCAAAAATAGCAACGATAGTAGTCTCAATAAATTTAAGGTGAATATTGATCTTGGGTAGAATTGGTAGCATTTTTTCCAAAAAAAAGTTTGTTTTTTTGATAATTTCTAATTGAATGTTTTTATTTCTGGCCGCGCAATTTTATGGATATAACCTATTTATAAATTGAAGGGGTGCTGGCAATTCTGAGGGAAAAACATCATGGACAGGAAAGCCGGAAATACAAGATGTTTCAACGATTTTAGATTGCTTTGTCGCTAACGTGATCATTTCAAGCAGTAACAAAAGATTTGAGCTACCTGGTGTATCTAGAATCGTGCTGGTGGTAGGTTCTATGCTTTTTATCATACTCTATTATTATTTAATGGTTCTTCCTATGAATAGGGTTACAGCTTTGGTTCCATGGTGGTTTCAGGTGTAGATTATTCCGACTATGGATCCCTCGATATTAAATCAGTGTTTATCAGCTATCCTTACTCTATATTATGGGTTCTCTCTTCTCTAAATGGAAAATTTTATCTGGAAAAGATTAAGAGAAATTTAAAACATAATTTATCAAAAGCTGATCAAAATCATATTCAAAATTCACTAATATTTATTTCTGGAACACAAGACAATTTCACTAGCTTCGAAAATTTTAAAAAGTTAGCAGAGGAAACCAAAGAATATGTGAAAACTCTATCCCAGTCTGATAGTTCTTTGGATCAAAAGATTGTGAAGGATGAATACTTGACAAATTGTAATCATTTTTACATTGGCAGAGAAGGTGAGCTCTCTTCTCGATTGATTGAGTTAATATTTAATGATGAATAATATAAAAGTACCAGCTATTTGCTGTTCTGCTTCGGCTCTAACACCACTTTATGAAAGTTGATCACTTGTGTAGTGTTACATATAGGCTTTTGAATTGTTTCTATGATTAAGTTTATAGAAAATAAAAATTAATATACATCCAAGATTCGAAAAAGATTTAGAATAAACCTATGTCGTTATTTAGTTCAAAAACAAGATTAGAATTGAGAGAAGAGTCGATTTCACCTCTGAAGGTGGTTTGATCTATTTGAAGAAAAGGAATTCCCTCCTCAACACCTATGATACTATACTCGCTATCAAAAACAAACCCTTGCATATCATCACCCTCAAAATTACCAATAACATAGACCTCCTAAGAAATTAAGTAGATAATTGTAACGCATAATAAAAAATAGCAGCAAATGAATAAATTACTTCTTCCTCAATTACATATTCATCATCAGAATCATCTTTCAAATGGTCTTTATTAAATAATAAATAAAATTAAAAAGACTAAACATAAAATAAACAAAATAAACAGATACCTACAAAAGATTGGAAGGAAAAAAAATTAAAATCGGGTAGATCACAAAAAAAGAAGAAAATGAACATAAAAGATCAGAAAAAATGGGAAAAACTTTCATCAACACAGCCAAAAGATCATTCTGATAAGCAGACAAACTGACAGATGAAAAACAATCCGAAAATTCACCAAACCATCAAAACACCCGAGCCGTTTAGCGTGGTGCATAGACCAATCATCATACGTAAATTAAACGGAAACGTGTAAAAAAAAGTTACCTTGAGACTCAGTCTTTGATTCAGGCATATTAGAACAAAACAAAGGAGATAAAATCCGTATGAAAAAACAATAGACTTCTATATGACAAAAAATAGGATTTAATTAATTGTGTTTAATAAAAAAAAATAAAAAGTAATTCAACAAATTTTGTGAAATATGTAATCAGAGAATTTATAGTCGTTTTTCCTCAAGGAGACATCTTTTTGGCATCCATTAAGAGAGATTCCCATTTGACTGATATTAAATAAACATCATTGAACACAAAAAAAGTATATAACAATTCGTGAAACTGACCTTTAATGTTAAATTTTATGACAGAAGGTGATAGATAATTAAACTACATTTAATTGTAACGATGAGATTTGTCTCTATATTTATATTATAAATAAAAATTTGCACTTTTTTTCTTTAATTTACCCTTGCATCTTAGTAAAAAGTCAATTGAGCCAATGTCAGATAATGTTTATTACTTTAATCCAATAATATTAGAGAGAAAAATATATTCCATCTGATAGATTCATGTGCCTATTTCCATTAGTTAGTTATTTTCACTGTAAAATAAGATAAGCCCAACAGCCAGTAATCAACTATATTTCACAGCTATTCGATAAATATGAATAATTTGCAAACAATTCAATAAACGCTCAATAATAATTCGCCAAAACCACATCTTGACGAAAAAAAATGGGCATAAATTAAAATCTACTTGAGATTACATCAAACCAAGCCGAAATAGCATTTTGGCCATTCAAAGTTCGTACCCTTCGCAAAATTTGAAAGATTCATTCCAAGGCCAGACTCTTTGTATCTGTATAAGCTATTGGCTGAAATCAATTTTAATCATATCAATGCCAATAAAAATAGAAAAACATACTGGTTCTAATAAATTTTCAAATTTAGCCAATAAAAACTGTTAAATAGTAAATTTCAGTTATATTGGTTAAGGATCTACTATTTTAAGCATAATCGACTAAATTGGACCGAATTAGGCTATTTTAAGCGATTTTCGACTAATATGAAAATTTAGTTAACAATCGCATTTATTTATTACCCCTTTCAGGGCTGAGAGTGTAAAAATGGCCTCAAAGTAAAGTCCGCAAAAGCCAATAGTGCCAATAAATCAAATCCTTACGGTATTAAAAGCAAATATAATCGCATCTTTATAATGCATTTATAATGTTGTATTACAAATAAAAAAGTGATGACCAGTTAAAAGCTGACGCCGAAATAGAATATTAAAAAAATAAATACATTTGTTAATCTCCTAAGAATGAAATACCTTGTCGTGGTTTAGGAGCTTATAGTGTACTTTTTGAAGGACAATAGAGGAATTATCTACTTTATGTACTGATAAATATATAAACGAATAATTAAAGAAACTACATCCATTTATACATTAAAAGCTAAACAAAAAAAAAATTTGAGTGAGATTTTGGATCTTACAGTAAAATTCCGTGATACAAGAAGGGAGTGAGATTTTGGTTAATTAATTACAGATTAGCTAATTCAAAATTAAAAAAGTAACAGTTCAAGCTAATGCATTTACATTGCTGTCATTTCTTTTTAAGCTAATGGTTTTTTTAATAAAGGTGGGTGTGATAAAATGGACCTTCCATTTTCTGAATAACCGATGAGTTTATTGATAGGAATTATTAATTGGAAATAACGCCAGCTATAACGGAATCAATGGTATTTTAATAAAAAAAATCACGTTTAGAATTAGAAAATTTTTACCACTATTTAGAATTACTAGTATTATTTGTATCTAGTTTTTTGGTGCTATAAATATTTATGGTTTTTTATATTAGAACCCCACATAGGAAACCAATAATTTTAACAACCTAAGATGTTATAGGTAACTTCATTGTTATTATAATATTAGCTAATGTGGTTCGATCATTGAGTATGTCAGTATGAACACCAAAATATTTATTTCTATAATACTTCTTATTCCAGGCTCTAAAATAATTTAGAACATATTTGTGCAAAATTGGATTTTTCATTAGATGATTAAGATAATTTCAAGTATCATGGGGAACCATCGTGTAAGTTAATTGATATTAGGGCTTATTTTTTAAATATTAATTGAAGGGTTAGAATTTAATCAAGAAAAAGAAATATTTCGAGTCTATTAACCCTTTCAGGGGCAAAGATAAAATAAATTGCAACCTATACTGAGGTCACAAACGTCCGTACAGTCAAAGTTTGGCTTAGTAGCAATTAACTTTATTAAAAAAATATAGGCAATCAGCCAATATAAATATACCATTGTAAATATAAATATAAATATAATTGTAATTTTTTTTTAATAAAAATATAAAAATGGAAATTAATGCATATGCAAAATTTAGTGTGCGTAAAAGATTTAATTTGAGCGAAATATAGAAGTCGGTATTTCGAGAAACATTCTATATTATGTAATACAAAAATTCCATGCAATGGGATGAATGAAAGAGGTAATTTCAGTAAATGATTTACTTAGTGATTGGATTACTCATAAATACAAATATATATTGATACATGAAAAACGTATAGAATAAATCTGATGAAATACATTGAAATAATAAAATTATAAAATTTGGAAGATTGAAATAATAAACCTATAACCAACTTAATATCAATAAAAATGAATTAAGAATAAAATAAAGAATATTTTAGAAATCAAAACATATAATAATAAATGAAAACAATTATAACAAGTATAATTTACAAAAAATAATAATAAAAGAAATATGAATTTGTCGTAATAAAAGTAATTTGGAACAAACTGGTCAAAATTAAACAAAAATCATAAAAAAATGAATATCAATAATAGATCTTATATCAATAGTTAAACCTATAAGAGCACTTTATATCGAAGTTCGTAAATTTGTTACTTAGTGTCCATAATTTGGAAAATTTTGATAAAAAAGTTAAATTTCTAAGAGCGGGATTATTTTCCAATAATATAAGATTATTACAATAAACTAAACCGAAGTTCAAGAAATTTGTTACTTACTGTTCATTTTTTAGGACAAATTATACAAAAAAATAATATTTCTAAAAACGGGTTTATTTTCCAAAAATATAATATTTTTTTACATCTAGTATCTAAATTTAATACACTTATTGTTTGCTGTAGAAAGTATTTCCAATTTTCTATGGCAATTCTTTTTGGTTTTTAGTGAATCTTTTATCTTAAGTATACTAATAATAAAAAACGTTTTGAAGATGTTAAAACAACCATTCTGATTTTAATAGATATATTATATCACAAAATAATGAAAAAACTTGTCATTATTATATTATAAAAATCTTAATTTTTTATTTTTTCTAAGCACATACATTTTTTTGAAAATCATAATATTTTTATTTTAAGTATATTTTTTATGGAACTTTTATTGAATATTTTAGCTTTATTATTTTTACTATATATACGTATCAACTCTCATAATTTTTAAAATTGCATTCGTTTAATTATTTATATCACTTTATTATTAGTCGCTATTAATATTTATCACTTGTTATAAAGTATTATTTTTTCTTTTTATCTGTGAATTTTTTTTATAATTATATCAGAGATTTTTCTTTTTTTAATCAATTTTTAATAAATATATTTATTTTACCAATATACATAGATATTATTTATCATCTGTTCCTAAGTTATTTACAGATAATTATTTTAAGCAATTTTTCTTTTTTTTAAATTTTTTTCTTTTCAATTGGATTATTAGTCACAATTTTCACATTTTGAAAATCCATTTTTTTTTTCAATTAATTCAATCTACAAAAATACTTTATTTCTAACTCTAATACTTTTCTTGAAGATTAATTAGAGACAAATTTTTTCAATGAATCTCAGAATAGTATATATTCTCAGGAATATAATCAAATTCCAGATTTTTCTGTGTTATCTTGGAGAAAAACTATAAAAATTGAAGAAAAATAGCTCCTTTTGAAGGTGATCCTATTATACCAAAATTTATTTGAAAAATTTAGGATATTTCACCATATAAAAATTTTAATCTGCTTCTTACGCAAGAAATTTTTCATGCTATTTTAAATTTTTCTATTAACTACGTCAATTTAGATTCAAAAGAAAAAAAAAAGACAAAACAAAACTAACTTTGATGAGTCGAAAATGCTTTTAGATATAAATATTTTGATGGGAATAAAAAATCACCATCTTATAGGGATTATTGAGTACAGATCCAAAAATTCGTGATTATTTTATTTCGAATCTTATTAGATCGAAAATATCTGGATATATTTTATCGAATATCCATTTTTCAGATGACTATGATATTAACTCTCAAAATTGTATCCCCCAAGAAAAATAGCAAAAAATTAATTATTTTATCAAGTATATTAAAGATCAATTTCAAAAAAAAAAAATTCAGTTGATTAATCTATGATTAAATTCAAAAAGAGAATCTCGATCAAGAAATATATGCCTTTAAAACCAATTAAGATGGGGTTTAAAGTTTTTATCATTTCTGAAAAATAAGGGTATTGTTGGAATCTCGAAATTTATCAAGGAAAGATTGATAAAATCCCTGTTAAGAGCTTAGGATTTAAAGTGGTATCTTTGTTAATATTCAATTTAAAATCGGAATAACATAAAATGTTATTCAATATATTTTTTACATCTGTATCCATCACGATTTATTTGAAAAAAATAACTTTTACGCACGCGGAACGGTTAAAAATACCACAAAAAATATTTCCAAATTTTTACAAAATTCTAATATCGAAATCTATGAATAGGACTGGTTAGGATCTAAAGAAGCGTTTTCAATAACTAAATGTATTGATGTCAAACCGGTTCATGTAATTTCAAACTATCGCAATCCAAGTATTAAATCAGTAATCAAGAGAAAAAAATTTGATGGAAAAACCAAAGAAGTTCCGATTCCTGAGATGATTTTAGACTATAATAAATATATGAATTTATTTGATAAGCTAATTCAAAGGAAATTATTTTATGAAATTGATAGAAAAAGCCAAAAATAGCGGCAAAGAATTTTTTCAATTTAATAGATATAACTATTGTCAATTCTTATATTTTTTACTGCGAAATACAAGAAAATTACCCAATAAAACAATTAAATTTTTTACTGAGAAATACAGGAAAATTACCCATAAAAAAATTAAATTTTTAAAAAAATAAAAATAAAAGAGTTTAGAATTGGTATAGTGATGGACTTTGCACCGATAAATTATCTCAAATCAATCAATCGAGATCTTTTAAAACAGAGTAAATAGAAAATAACAATATATAAACATCAGATTACATAATAATTTCAAATTATAAACACCTTCATATAAAAGGAAAATTAAAAGGAAAAGGAAAAATAAAAATATGCGAGATATATGTTTCTGGGGAAAAAAGCACAAACTTTATGGAATACAGTATATCCCAAACCGATGTTTGCATGAGATAAGATATATTTTTTTCGGAAAGACGGTACTTTGGAAGTCAACTTATTGAGTGTTTATGCTAGGTATAGTTGAGGAGCCTCTATAACAAGCACTGTTTAAGCCAAAAAGAGAGGATGGTAATTTGGAAAATCCTCATTTTAAGCAACCCCGTAGATTGGTGGAGTGTAAATATGTCCTGATTATTGAGACACAGAAGGTGTATTATAGCAATAGGGACAGTCATGGTTAAGCAATAACAAAATCAAAATCAAAATAAACGTAAAAAAATTGCATAAGAAGATTTTATTCACCGGTGCACAATTTAGGTTGTATTTTGGGTCTATTAAATGCATTGTTATAAATTAATAGTTTAGATTTTAATTAAATATGGGTTTATAATTAGACTCACTATAATTAAATTTTAGTTTTAACTCTTGCTGAGTTTATCAGTTTGGTACGAGTGTAATTTAAAAGATTATTACTTAATATAGTATTAAAATAAAATATTCGTAAAATAATTTATTTTGGAATAAATGGACGATGATATCAATCCAAGTATTTCCTATTAAATTTTATACCTGAAAGGCATTATGTAAATTTTATATCTGTATTAATTAACTATAGAATAAAAACGCCTACATCCTAAAAATAGCTACAGTCTAAAAATGGCTATGGGACAAGAATGTATTATTATGAGACTGCAATGTGAAGTTTTTCTCAAACAGTTCTATATTTATCCATTTAAATTTTTTGGCTATACTTAGATTTTGATGTGTTAGATTCATTATATATATACCTATACATTTTTTCCTCGTTATTCTAGGTATTTAATGTAGGGGCATAAATCTGAGAGAAAACCTGCTAGCGATTTTTACCTTATATTTTGGCCAGAATTTTTCCAGAGGAATTATATGAATTCCCAACTGAAGATTATGGTTAAGATTAATATATTTAGCTAAAATTATTATATAAAAAAAATTTAAGTCAGTTGGTTGGTTACCGAAGTGCCTCTCCAGTAAATTCACCGGCTAAATCTGGTTAAAATATATAACAATATCTACCCGACAACATGCTTTAAAAATTTTCATTTAATTCAATTATGTTTCTATTATTATTATTATTATTATTATTATTATTGTATTTGGTGTTAATTGGAATATTTTAATAGATTTACAAAAAAAGCTTTATAAAATGAAAAATATTATTTAATCTTCAGAATTTTTTAGACTAACTACTGATATAATATCATATTTAGTATGTTTAAAATTGCACTTTGATTTTATAATCTGATAGTTTTATTTTATTATCACTGATTTTTTTAAATAAAAAAATAGTAGAAACTATATTATATTTCAATAAGGCTCAAAAAAATTAAAACACACACCATTAAAAAGTTATTTTTTAATATTTACTCAAGCAATAGATTTAAGATCCTTTTTATTGAAATATTTTGAAGCTGTAATATCTTTAAACAAATATTTAAATAGTGAAAATGCCTTCATTTGTATCAAGCATATTTTTCTTGATTATATTTTGGATTATTAACCTATTAATTTTTATAAATTGATAGAATTAAACCTAATAAATGATTTTGAATTTAAAAAATATAATTAAAACATTTATATAATTTTGATTTTTAATTTAAATCTTCTAAGCTTTTGAATTTTTTATTTTTAAAAAAATTTATCGATAAGATAACTTACAAAAAACTTTTTGTGCTTTCGATATTCTAGTTTTAGATATATATTATTGATTATTATTCATCTATAAATTGATGAGTTTTATAATTACATAATTTTATAAAATACAGGGTTATTGAATAGGGATTGTTTTTGTATTTAATATTTAAATAGACAGAGATGTATTCAATAGTGATTTTAATGAATAGTGGCTATTAACGCTTGTAAAAATAAGTTGATATGAATTTGAATTCGATAGAAAAAATACCTACTGAATTTATATTTAGATTTGAAAATATTAGAAACTTGAGATTAAAACCGCAAAAATATAGTTTTTCAAATAAATTTTGACTGGAGGGTCGAAAATTATTACAGTTTAATTTTTTGAGTATAATTTCATGCATTTTTTATTATAAAAAAAGCTTTAATTAAATTAGCTCTATTTATTTTGGGTTTTGGGTGTTTAATAATGGCAAAATGTGATATAAATAGATTCTAGAGTCGAAATTTTTCCTAAATAAGTTTAATACTCGTTATAAATAAAAGAAATTAACTTATTCAGATCCTAAGATAGGTTAAAATTATCATTTTTTGGTTTTTTCAATTATATTACTTTTTCTTGTGAAAAATAATAATATTATTGCAATTATCACGAAAGATACCCAATAAGCTTATTAATTACCAACAATAAGATAATATGGGAAAGTTTTTGTATATTTTGTTTATATAATATCATATATTTATTTAAAGATTTTCAATTTTTCTTTTTAAGTATATTTTTTTTACTATAAAAGCACCAATAAATATAAATAATGCCTTTTAACATATAGAAAAGTTTTAAAAATTAAAAAAAGAAAAAAAAACATCAAATAGGACAATAAAGGGGTTTAAGAAGAGAAAAATAAAATAAAATTTATATAGGTAATCTAAATAATGAGGTTGAAATATTTTATTGTGATTTTCAGATTTTTTTTCTCATGATTATGTGAATAAAATACGCGCAATTTTCAAATTAAATTCAAAAAAAATAAATATAGCATGTGTTACAATTTACCAAAATTTTGAACAAAAACGAAAACTTTATCGACATTTATCTCATTTAAAAATCAGCTAATGGTATATCAAACTTAAAAATGCTTCTGAATAGCTTTAAAAGTGTATTATATAACTTTTTATACGTATTTTCTCACCAAAAAGGTATATATAAATGAATATTCTTGCATTTTTCTAAATATAGAAATACGTTAAATTTTGAATTTACATTTACTGTTGACCTCATGTTAAGATTATCTTATGTTATTTTTTTTTATCATGGAGTTTTTCTGCAAGATAACTTGTTAAAAAACACACTAAAATTATATCAAAAAAAATATTATCCTAAAAAAAGTATAATTCTATGTTCTTGACTGACAATATACCTACGATAATTGGAAAAAGCATAGAAAATGGTAGACTTCATCCGGAATATCTTAAAATAGGTATATAACTGAGTTTAATACCAGTGTATAATTAAGAGCTTTGAATCCGAAATTATTTTTTTTAAAAATATTGAGATCTTATTTAGAGCTTATTTTTAACAGTAATAATAAAAACAGGGTACTAACCAACTGTAGCATATATTTTATAGATCTTCCTATAAACAGCTTTAAAATCCCGAGATATACCAGATTGTTGAACTTTGTGCTTTTCAAATCAATTTTTGACAAAAAAAACTAAAAGGATAGATTTATCATTCTCTAATATTCTCCTCTTCTATAATCCCTGATTTTCGAATCTTTTTGTGCCGCTAAAATTATTACCAACCAATAATAGTAAAATAATATGTAAAGTTTTTGTATATTTTATTTTTAAAAGTGCACTATTTAAGCACCCAAACCAAGGAAAAGTATTTTATTGTTGGGAGAAAAATTGTTTTTAATATTCTCTAGTCGTATATACATAATAGTAGAAATTTAAAATGCTATTATAATCAACATGATATTTTCCCATTAAATCATTTCCAAATTTAAACTTTTTTTTGACAAATGAAAAATGAAAAAATGTTATTATTTAAAAGAAATATAATATCTTATTTTTTAATATGAATTAAAACCGTGGTTTTATTTTTGGTAACGTTTTTGTAATATTTTTAATAAATAAAGCGCCAGATATATTTTTTTTTTTATAAAACTAACATAAATAAAAATTAACTCAAGATCTCTTATTTAGCTGAAATTTTTTAAAAAAATAAATTAATTTTAGTGTTATATAGAATAAAAGAGCACGAATCTTTAGTACAAAAGCATCATTTTTTTGAGCGAATTATGTTGATAGTGATTTTTTACTCCAAAAAAAAAACCTCATAATTTCTAAAAATCTTAATGGACATCATTTAAATTATTTTAGTATAATTTTTTATATAAATCGATTAGAATGAACTTTCTTAACCTCTTTTCCACAAATAGATATATTTATAAAGCGACAGAATCCAAAGTTTTGATTTTTATAGAAAAAAAGTCTCTAAAGCGTCACCACTTAATTTATATAAGTTTTTTTATATTTAAAGCATAAATTTTGATTGCTTTAAGACGAAAACCCCTTAAAAATTTCATATTAGATCCATTTTTTTCATTATTTATTCCATAGAATATTTAAGCTTGGATTTTTTTTTAAAAAATTCGTTTAATTTATAAATATTTTGTATTTAGGTTGGAAAAAGTCCTAGTTTTTAAGAGTAGTTTTTTTTTTTAATAATCCGTTATTTAATAATTGACTTTTTTAATTTTTTCAGGTAATATGTAGTTACAATTGAAACACTCTTTATATTAATAGAACATGTAGCTCTAGCAAATTTTACTGCACTAATTAGACTCTTGATTTTTTTTTTTACAAAACACTGATGAAAAATAGCATTAAAAATGAAGGAATTTTCCTGCTATCTCAACATAAAATACAAATATTTATTAAGAATGATATTAACTATAAAAGTGGTAAGAGGAAATATACTTATATGGTATATAAACATTTTTTATTCTAAGCTAATGATAAATTTTTTTGATCTGTTTAGCCACAATTATGGAGGCGGAAAAGCTCTATCATTATAATATTGTTACTTCTTTACTTATGATATATTATATATTAATCCAAATTTTTTTGATTGAAGATATAATATTCTTTGAAAAGTTCGATTTATTTAGAAAATAATCTTGCCCCTAAAAGGTTTAAGTATATCCTAAAAGGTTAATCATTAGAAAATGACCTAATTAATCGTTTGAAAGCACCTTTTTATTATCTCAAAGGTGCTTTAAGAAAATCCAAGCCCGTTTTGGTTATTTTCTTGTAGATTGCAAGCTGTTTATCAGGCTATTACAGGTCGTTTTTTCCGGTGTTTTTCCCAGTGTTTTTTTTGAATTTTTTTACTGGGTTAAATTGGTGAATTTTAACAATCTTATCGAATTCGGATTTTTTTTGTATATTTAAAGTTCATATTAGAATAATTTAAAAATAAATCAGGCTTTAAAATCATAGATTTTCTATAAAATTATAGATATTGCGAGTAAATAGGAAAAAAAGCTCGTAAAAGTATCTTTATCCAAGTATAGAGATGTAAAGAATAAAAATTACAAATACAGAAAAAAATAGCATTTAAGACCAATGTTATCCCTTTCAGGGATAATGATATAAAAAAATATTTCGAATCTCTCTTTCTTTCAATTTGATGAATTTTTTTTAAAAAAAGGCTAATCAAAAAGAAGGAAAATTTTTTAATAAAAGATAAGTTTTTTTCTATTGAAGAATGTCAAATGCAAATTTAAACGGATACCAGCCCAATGAATTACAAGAACAGAGTAATTGGGTAGACTTAATGACCGAAAAAAATGTCCCATCTGACAAAAATACAAAAAAACTCTATAAAATTTGAAAAAAATATAAAACAACATATGTGCTAAAGAAATTGACTGATAAAACCCCAAGAAATAAATAATATACATGGGAGAGTCCCCCAAAAAACTGGAGTGCAAACTTCTTTTTTTAGTGAAAGCATAGAAGAAATAGCGGAAAATATAATTGAACAGATAGGAAACATACAAAAATGTTTTGAAATAGACAATAGAAAAATAATTATATTAATTAAATTTAAAAGCCCCAATTAGAAAGAAAAAGCTAAAAAAACTAATATAAAGTATAACCAAAAAAATTTCGAGTTTCTAGAGACCTCAGAATGCATTAGTGAGAATAAAACCATAATAAAACCATATCAGAGCTGCCTCAGCATATGTGAAGTGATACCCGCGGTTCACCTGGGAATATCAAAAATCGGTGCGACCCGGGATTTATTGGTCCTAAAACACAAAAATCTAGACAAATGCCCAGAGAAAAGCATCAAAATATTCATTAAAATTAAAAAATAAATACCCCAAACCATCAATGTTTTAGACGTAAAAATTAACCTGACCTGGAAAGAAGGACCTAAAGCGTGCAAATAATGCAATGAATTTGGAAATTGGAAAAAAAATGCAGAAAAATATTTAAAAAAAATTCAAAAAATAAACGATAAAGGATTTATTCCCCCCAGAAACATTAAGAAGGCAGTAATTATGGGCGAAAGAAAATCAAATAATATGGAATTAAAATTAGGAGGGTGGAGTGTTGGATGGCCAGATGAAGGAAATAAATAAATTTTATACCTCAGGAATAGCATAAAAATAACCTATTAAAGATATAAAAATCTCACCCAAACCCCCCAAAAAGCGAGATCCAAACAAATAAAATTATCCCTAATGGCTCTGATAAGTCAGTAAAAAGAGTGGAGGCTGAAACTTTTAGATAAATGATATTAAAAAATATCAGAAGAAACCAACAAAAAAAATAAGAATTCATATAAATTTCAAGTTTGAAACAATTTTCAAATGGGAATGAGTTTAAAAAAAATTTGAGGAAAACTTCTTGTAGAAAAATGATACTTATCAAACTATCAAAAAAAATAGGGTAAAGTAAAGAAAAGCACTGTAAAAACATATTAAGGACAACGAAAAAAAAGGCTAAGAATCACATATAAAGTATTGAGTCAATGAAATGAGTTTTTTCTCATAAAAATAAGTAAAAATTGATGGTCAATATAATAGAGCTAAGTCAAAATAACAAATCAAAATAAGATGAATCCAATGATTTTAAATGATGTATAGTTTTGATTAAATAAATATCTACAAAAATAGAAATTGAGACCCCAAAGACCAACCTAGAAGCAATTTGGGAAATCAAAAAAAAAAAAACGATAATTAATATGGAATTTAACTAATTACAATGTAACATTAAAAAAACAACGGAAAACTACATTTAAAAAAAATAAAAAAGACTATGGAATCACGATAATAATTTATAATATTAAAAGAATATCAAATAATAATACAAAAAGCAAGCTATTCACTTTTTTTTAAAAAAAATCGTCCTAACATACATCGTCTGCATAAAAGAGGCAAATATAAAAGATCAAGAGATCCCATTTTTAAGCAAATATGGGGAGCAAAATACGTATGGCCTAAGTATAGAGCATATTTGCTAATATACAAAAATTAAAATAGATAAAACCCCAAATTTTTTTAAGGGTGAATAAAAGATGCAGAGATAAGCTATCCTCTCTTGAATCACCATGTTAACATACTGAACTTATACATTTATAATAAAAAGGGGGGGAAGAAATATCTTCCTGGAGTTTTTACTGTATAAAATTCTTGAAATAAATCGAAATGGGTAACTATTAAGAAGATTGATTTTACTTGGCGATCTAAACATGTTTTATTATGGAATTAAGAATCTTTCTCTCAAGAAAAAGAAACAGGGAAATGGAATAACCTAAATCCAATACCAAACCATTTTAATTTGGTCAACACATATAATATGATCTACCCAAAACAGATAGATATACGCAGACTGGTTACTCCAGAAACCATAAGTAAAGAATATATCACATTATTGTGTCCAAAAACCTATAAGTATCTTTAAACGATTTATGAATATCAACAGACCCGATTTCAGATCAAAAATTCTTGTCCATAAAACTAAAAATGGAAGTAAAAAACCATAAATATACGTATATATATGGAAAATAAACAAAAAAGCTAATAAAAAAATAAAATGTCAACTAAAAGTGTAGAAATGCTATTATAAAATAATGCTTTCTATATGTAAGCATGCATAAATATTAAAGAGCAAATCGAATACATATACATTAATTTGAAAAAATAAACTAAATAAATAATGAATTTTTTTTTTTTTTGAAATGGCCAATAGAGTAGTCAAAAGAATTATGATAAAGGGTTCTATATAAAAAAAAATAACATTGAAAAAATATGATCAATGAGAATTGCAAAAAAATAAAACGCCTTCTTAGTGAGAAAATTAACAGCCTTATCACCAGGTCTAAATCAATACAGTCAGAGAATTACTTAAGATCGAAAAAATATTTCTTCAGTTTAATTAAATCCTAGAAAAAAAAGAAGAAGAATTAGAATAATTGTATGATAATATAGGCCAAATAAATTTTGAACTACCAGGAGTTTCAAAGATCTGCCTCTTTTTTCTCAAAAGCCTATTCGCAAAAAGTAAAGTCGATAAAATAATCTAAGAAAATTGATTGAAAATATTAAAGTCAAAATATCCAATTAATAAGCAGAAATTCTAAACAAACAAATATCATTAGAAGAGAGAAATGGGTGGTAAATTAATCGCCGAATAACAAATCACCAGGTCCAGATGACCTCTCTTTTGAATTATACAAATATTTCAAAGAACCAGCAGTCAGACACTTCCACAGAGTGTTTAACAACATAGAAGAAATTAAAAAATGGAACTCTCTAAATAGAGGTTCCAATTCACACTGATCCCAAAAAAGAGTGATTTGAAATATTTAAAGAACTGGAGACCAATAAAAATATCAAACACCGATGAAAAACTACTAAAAGAAATACTAGAAAATAAACAAAAAAAAATAATAATGAGAAAAATAATAAACAAAAAAAAAACAGAATTTATTAGAAACAGAAGTATTTTTGACAAAATATTATCTTTCAACTTTCTGATATATGATAGTAAAAAAAATCAATTAAAAAAACTGGTCACTTACTTATTCTGTACCAAGAAAAGGCTTATAATAGGGTAAATTGAAATTACCTATACTAACATTTTACTGCCTTAGTAATAGGTTCTAGATAATTCGGTAAGAGAAATTAATATATAAAAATCCCGTAAAAAGAATAAATAAATAAAAAAATCTTATATAAGTAGTTCCCATTCTCCAAGGGTTAAAACAGGTCGAGCCCATGTTACCATTACTCTAAAAAAACATTCTGGAATCCATTTTATTTTTTATAAATAATAAAGGGGGTTATAGTAGATTCTAAAAAAAAATGAAATTACTGAAATATTATGAAAATATATTAATAGCTACTATAGATAAAAATGAATAAGAAATACTGAAAAATACCCTTAAATATCATTCATAGGCCTCAGAAGCGAAAATAAACATTGAGAAAATAACCTGTTTAAAAATAGGGAATAAATCATATATCTTGGTAAATTTCAAACCGATAAAATTTACAGAATTTCAAATGCTTGAGAATTATTTTTTAGTTTTAAAGGAATAAAAATAAATATTTCCAAATCAAGTATAATTAACGGTATTAAAAATAAAGCAGTAAACTGAAAAAAAGTACTCTGTCTATCAAGGAAAGGGTTCTTTTGTTCAATACTGTTTTATTATTTAAGATATATATTTTTGCATATATCATTCCATTCGATAAAGATTTTTATAAAGAGATAAAAAAATACCAATATCTTTTTGGCGGAACAATTAATTCTCCAAAGTACCACTATTACTTTGGGAATATCACCCAATCTAGGCCGGATGTGTATACTAAATGAGTAGGCCCAATCAAATACGCTTTTCATTAAATTTATTTATAACCCGCTAAAAAATAAAAAGAACAATAGCAAATTCTAGCAATATCTAGCTTCATTGGTATAGCATAAACATTCTTCGCTAAAAATCACATATAGGGGTTTATTATAAATCCGAAATTTGTTAAAATTATAAATGTAGGCAAAAATTCGCCATTATGGCGAAGTTTTGTAAATATTTACAAAAAATAACTTCAAAAAATCCATTATCGAGTCAAAAAAAATGAAAATTCCAATAAATCAGCAATATTGGTGCAGCATACCTGAACAAATTAATTAAAAAAAATCTGAAAAAATCAGATAGAAAATGAATTAGAACCAAATATACTATGAAAATGGATAATTTTCTAAATGAATCGACATAAATTAGCGAGATATGAGAAAGTTTCTATTATGGGATCAATTTTAATGGAAAGCCAATAGTGTTTAATTTTACTAGTAAAAAAAGAGATAAAGTTTTCAGTAATTGGACCCAGAACTATGGATTCCCAAAGAATTAAATACAGATAGGAGATTAAAAATGACTAAATCAAATAAAAGTCAAACAAGCAGGATATTGCAATACTAAAAAATAAGAGAAAAAAGAAAAAATCTCTAAATGGGAAAAATATTAGGTATTGGTCCAAAAAATCAAACTAGCTTTGAATGAAATAATGTGTAAAAATGTCAATAAATTCAAAAATTAAAAGAAAACTATGGTAATATACTATAACGCAATAATAACCCGATAAAAACTTAGTATATGTAAAAAAGATATATAAATGCCCAATAAATAAATGTAAATCCTGTCGCCATACAATAGAAAGCATAATCAATGGATATTATGAATGTAAAAGATAGATGGACTATTGGAATTTGAATGTAAATTTCATTAAAGACAATCAAAAAGAAAATAAAAATGAGCCAAAAAATCACTAGAAGCCTCACTTTAGGCGAATTAAAAATAATCAAAAAAAACCCACCAAATATCATGATAGTAAATGCACTAGCTATTTGGAATATACATAGATCAATACCAGAGATTTATATGACCTAATTTAACCTATTCGCATGCACTTTTTCTACGCTTAAAAAATACGCTAAAAGACAAAAGATTTCTAGAAATTAAATCAAAGAATAGCAAACTGGAAAAGACTGAAAAAAATAAAATAAAAAAACGATTGGTTCACTATAGGTCTGGGAGAAATAGTGGTTTTAATTATGAAAACTCCCTTTTTTTATTTTCTTATACCCTTCATACTAATTAAAAACCACAAATCTTAACTTAGATATATACGGGGGATTATTTTCAATAACAGAATATTTTTTTATATGTAAAATATTTGCTACAAATAAATTCAATTAACCACTGAAAAAAGTCTTTCATTTTTCATTTTTCATTCAATATTTACATTGAAAAAATAATATTCATAATTAATTGGATAAATAAAAAAGCCAAAAAAATTGAAAAATTATTGCAAAAAAAAGGATATATCGCAAATTTATGCCCGAAAAGGGTAAAAAGTCTTTTAAATATATTAAATGTATCAAATAAATATTTTGACACTTTGAGAACTAGAAATAAGATTTTCTAAAAAAAAAAGGCCCTTATCCACGTCTTCTATATACTGATAGTTACTGGTGGTTAATCTATAATTGAATTATATATTTATTTTGCGCATTTCAGTGAAGATTAAGACTGAATAACATCTCTAAATTTATGGTTAATTTATTGTAATGAACCGGTAATAATTTATCAAATATATCTTGAAAAAATCTTATAATTAGATAGCCTGATTTGAATAATTCGATCGATGAAATTTTTTTGAAAGACTGGATCAAAAAAAAACAAAAAATTTTCTTGACTATAAATTGATTGTTTATGTATAAAATATAAAATGAAAGCTTTTATCATTTTTATTTTAGCCCTAAAATTTTATAAATAAATTTCGAATAGGTTTTTATGGCTTTTTATCCATCTGGAATTTTTATCTGAACTTTTATGGGTTCCTGTAAAAAACAGGTGCAGAGGTATAAATAAATTTATGAGATTTAGATTACTAATAATTAAATTATAACTGCATAGATTGTATAGATAATTTTCCAATAAAATCTTAATTATAAATCGAAAAAATAAAACGCAATTTTACCAATTTTTCTTAGAACTATTAAAGCACTTTAGAACGAAGAATAATTCATATTATATGAGGACAAGAGAAATATTAAGTTAATCCGCATTTAATATCGACTCTTTAAGGCTGTTTGAAGAATTAATTGTAAGTCTATAGTAGGATTCAAAGATGCTATAGTTAGAACAGAATGAATGCATAACTATGTTTTTGGAGGATATTACTGTGTTCGCTGCTAGGGTGTTTCCATAGCTATTCCATTAGGTATTGATGTTTCTGGATCTCTCTATACAATACAGGGAATATAGCGGTTTTATCTGGTTATATTTTTCACTGGTAATGTTTTATAATTTTATTTGGCAAATTTAAACACTCAGTTAGCTATAAATATGCTGTTACTCAGATGAGTAGTATGAAAGAGCTTCAATGTAACATATATATTTATATAATTTGTATTTTATTACAGGATATAAAATTTTATCTGGATTTGGTCTTATTTGAGACGGCTTTTCCACTGGTTGATCACCCCTTTTTCTTTGTGTGCTACTATTACCAGATTTGGAGTAACTTCTTGATCAAAACTTCTTTAGTCATACATAGTATTTATATTGCTAGATTTTAAGAGTACTGTAACCGAAAATTTACAACTTAATTTATATGCCACTTTTCTTGTTTAAAGCTCTAAAAATGTCCCAAAGTTTGAGTAGTTCTATTACCGGGGTTATATCCGTAGAAGGCCTTAGAAAAGACTCCATTGAGGTCTCTTGAAAAGTTTTTGAAAACCTAATAAGCATTTGATGTGGCAATATTTTTTCCGCATCATCCTTTAATTTAAAAAGATTGACTTATTAGCCTAAATGGTCCCTATCTTCAGCTTTTCAATAGCATAGATTTCAGCTAGTTAATTTATTGTCTGTGGTGCGATATCTTGTTGGAAATATTTTTAGATATGTGCAAATATAAAAATTGATGCTTCGCAGAACTTTACCTGGATTTACGCATGAAGCGTAAATTTTTCTGAAAGGATAAGGTAAAAGGCATAATTTCCGAGACCTTGAACTTTTAGAAAACGCCACTGTTCCTCCAAGCCTTCAAGATACAGCTTTTATTCCACAAGAATTGAGAATTAGTGCATCTTGAATCCGATATTACAGCTGTCACCAGTAAAATTATCGGCTGAGATGTGGGAAGGATTATTAGATATGTATACCAGGTTTCTTATTTCCATAGTGAATTGACCAGAGTCATCATATTTTTTCCAATCGAAATTTCTGAATTACATTTGCCATTCGATTCCATAGAGGGAAATTGTACGGTTTTATATATTTTACTATCTGTTTAACAGTGCGTTTTGTCAAACCGAATTCGTTTCAGGTTACCTGTTGTAGCATTTTATCACTTTTTTTTTTAGTTGTGATGAAAATAGGTCCACATCGTGCTGACCGTGCAATTTCTCTAGGGTACAGAATATTTCTTGTGAAATCGACCATTTTTTCTGATCCACCAGTATGCTTGAAGCATCAGATATATTGAGAACAGATGGAACATGTGCTACTTGGGGGCGTATTTTGGTCTTTAAGCAGAATAACCAAATTTTACCTGATATCTCCAGAAAAACTGGAGTGGTTGTGCCCCCAAAATTTTTATCGTAAGAGATGTTAGTCATGTTTTCTGTTTATAATAGCACTGATATTTCCAAAAAAGTTCTTTGGTTTCAATGAAAAAAGCGCTTTATATGTTATTTTGAATTTATATGTATCATCGCTATCTTTTTGTCCCATTAACGGAGTATGAGTTGGTTTCCTCTACAATTAATCAAACTTAATAGTTGGAGCTGCTAATATCTCTAATTATGATGTCTCTGGTTAAAACAGGTGTTCATTACATGTAACCAGTTGTTTTTTTCAGAAGTTCAAATTATGGGTTGCGGGCTTCGACAGCGTCAACATCGATTTCCATGATTTCGATGCAGACACATTTTTTTTATTGAGCTCCTAAAGCCTTCAAGGCATCAGTATCTCTGAGAACTGAAAGAAATAACTAGATTGAACCTTCTCAATGAAGCTCTCCAGTAATCATGATTGTTTCTGGCTAGAATTCAGTAATTTTCTGGAATTTATTCTAATATCCCTGACATTGGTCGTCTATACCTTGAATGAAATTTCTTCGTGTTGATAACCATTAAAAGATGATTTATTGTCTGATTTGATATTTTATTTGAATTCTCTGAGTTGAACTTAAACCCTCGCTCCATCAAATTTGAGAATAATACCTTTTTTTGTTCAAAAAGATCTCTTTGCTCTCTCCCTCTCTCTCTCATGATCATAAGATCATCTATTTATGCAGAGATTCTTATGCCAATCATCCTGGGGCATTGTAGAACTTATCTTAAAATCTTTTTGAAATTCAGCACGCTTAGAAAAAAACCGAATTTGAGGACCCTGAAATTAAAGCAAAGACCATTAAATTGGAAACTCGCGTATTTTCTACACTTCTTGTAAAACAGAATGTGAATAGATGCGTCCTGTAGGTTTAGGAACGTCGCGAATTCTTTTCATCGGATCATCCAGCAGATAGATATCAGAGTCTTCATCTTGAAGTTCCTCTCCTCAAAATGTTTTTTGAGCTTTTTAAGGTCCATATCCGGCTGGAAACCACCTGTTTTCTTGGGTATTGTGAAAAACTTACTATAAAGGCCGGAACTTCTCATTCTGGCTTGATAGATTGACCTCTTTGATAGGAGGGTGGACACCTCCTCCGTTATTATTTTGATAGCCTCCTTGCTCAACTTCCTTTTATAAAGATATGGATGCGTCGTTAAAAGTGGGCCCGTAGGTACCTCTGAGAAATTTGTGGGGGGGGGGGGGGCTTTTTCTTAGAAAAAGTTAAATCGGCTAATTTTTCACTCGTTTCCGGCTGAATTTTTTCACCTTCTTCGCCAGATTCTGAATTTAGTCTGGGTTCTTGAAAAGGAATCTGAATGCCTTTGATACTATGTTCCGAACCCAGCGACTGTCCATTATCGTGAACTGTGTGGCTTTAAAAATAGCTAGGCGACCCCCTGATGGGGGTCCCCAATTGGTCTCTAATGAGACCCCTTCCATCTTTCGTGAATTCTCCCGCAACTTTTTGACTGACGGTTCTGGATTCTAAAACCATAGTTGTACTCGGGTTGTTCTACAGTATTTGTGCTTTGCGCCGTGGTAGTGATGTTGCATCGCGATTATCTCCAAAACGTAGCTGCTGGTTTAAACTGAATGGCAGTATACTCTGTTTTTTTGTTACAGGAATCTTAGAAATAAGAGCGTCAAGTTACCCTAGGTACATAAGTGGCTTTGATTTGGAAAACACTAGTTGGTTCGGCTTTAAAGGAAGCCCTCAACGCATATGTAAGTTATAGATCTTTGCACGAGTAACATTAGTGGAACTATTTGGTAGCAGTGCTCTCATATAAATGGCAAAACTTATCTCTGGGTAGTCCGCATTGTTCACTACAGGAGTTTCTTAGATTTTAATATGTAAAAAATACTCTATAGTTCTGGTCGCATGTACAATTCCTAGCTGTATTCTGTAAAACGATGATTTTTTTTTTCATAGAACTAGAAGCTGAATCATTTAATCTCGGAATGGAACAGTTTATAGAAATATTACTCGAGCAAAATTATATAGCTAAATTGAGTTATTTCTGCTTATCAATTATCCGAAGAATTATTTTTCAATTGATTTGAGAGCTTCATCAAGCTCGGAATAAAAAATAAAGGTCTTTCACCAGTACTCCTGTTGAAAAAATGGTTCTAAAAAATATTTCTCAGTTCCTTTTTCTTTCAACGCAATTTTTGACCTTTTAAGTCAAACCCCATAATATGATAGCGGTTTCTGGGTCCATATTTTTGTGGTAAAGTTTGTAATAAAATGATTTTAATAAATTACAAAAAAATAAACTATATATTTTGAAAATATTCATACTGGTAGAGTGACTTTGCGAAAAAAAAAATTATAAATGCAGTGCTACTGGCGTACTCCACTATCTATACCCTTTTTTTATTTAGATCATTTCATTTACTAGTTATTGATAGTTTTAGATTTTTAGTTTATTTTTATCCAATAAGATAGTAAAACTTGGTATGTCTCCTCTCTATGATGTGATGAATCAAAATCTGATAAAAAATCAAAATTATGCCCAAAATATTATTTAAAATCTACTAAATTATGTTATTTCTCTTTATTCAGGGTTATCTTTCATTCGACTAATATAAACGTGAAATATACATCAAAAATATGAATTCGATAAGATTGCTAAAATTCACCGATTTAATCCAATAAATAAGTCAAAAAAATCATTGGGAAAAACAGGTTGCAATTCATAAGAAATTGATTAAAACGATTTTAGGCTTTCTTAAAGCGTCTTGGAAATAAAAAAGTGACTTATAAGTTTTTAAATGGGATTTAAATAAATAAAATTTCTTGTGTTTAATAACTAAACTATCTTATTAGACTTTGTAGAAATGAACTATTTTTAAGCACAAATTATCAAGAGAAATTTTTTTTTATGTATAAAATCTTATATATTGAAATTTTTGGTTTATATTAAAAAATATACTAAAAAATAAAGTGATTAAGAGTTTTAAATTTATTATGTTTATATAAAATGAATATATATTCTTAGTTTTTGAGAAGCATATTCCTAGAAACTTTTGTATTGAATTCTAAATTTATAGCATGATTTAATTTGTTACTGAATTAGATTTTCAAAATAATATCTTCAAATCATACTGAATTGAAAAATTCCATAATTGAATTCCTTCAAAAAGTTATAGTCCTATTTATATCATTATTGAATCTTTATTTTGTGTTATAGTAATGAAAATTCAAGTAAAATAATATTTGGTGTACAATATTTAACGAGAGCACACTTTTTTTTTCCTTTATATTATGGAAAAATATATTATAGCTATATTTTTATCTTCTAATTTAATATTAATATTTTATTTATAAAAAATAATAAATTAAACTTGGTTTTTTTTGAGAGCAGTCTCAATATTTTATTATTTTTAATTAGTGTGTAATTTTACACAGCTTATAAATTAATAGAATAAAAAACACAATTATTCACAAATTATATACATGAAATGAGCAAGAAATAGTTTTTTTTTATGGTACTTATAATTATATATTACTTTAGAAAATTTATATACTTTCTATTATTCTCTCAAATAGGCAAAATTAATTAATTTTGGTATAAAAAAAATACATCGACTCCATTTTAATTGTTATATGGATGGGATTATTTTGAAAAAACCCAATCTTTTCCAATATGTAAGAGATTATATTGAAATAGATTTATTTTGTCTATTGATAAATTGTACTTAAACGCAGCTTGTTTCTATTTTTTTTTTTTTTGAAATTTGCAATGAATATTATGTATTATAATTATTTTTTATAGGTCAATTACATAAACTTAAATTTTTCAAAATTAAATGAGGATAAAAATGACACTTTCTGGGCAGTAAATATCTTTTTTTTTCATTTAAAAAGTCCCGTGCCGTGCCGTGCTAAGAATATGGTATCCTTAATTACATTATGTTCTTATTACAAAATCTAGAAAGTGTATTGATTAAGTATTATTATGTAATTTTTTATTTTATAATCACATAAATAATCTAAAGACGATGACTATTCAAGAATGCCAAAATAGGAGAAAATTAAACAGCAATAGTAATAAAACAGAAATATTCCCAAGAAAATATGATATAAATACGAAGAATAGTTTTTTTACAAATAGGGTCTTTTTACCTACTTTTCAATCTTTCTTCTCTTGATTGCTTTTACTTTATCTTTTTACATTAAATTAAATTTTATTAATACTATATCTAAATAAACCAAATTATAATATTAAATAAGCGATTAACATCAAATTTTAGCAGCACAACTCGTAACCAGACCTATAAATATATAAATAAACTATAAATTAAATACTACGTGTAAAATTCCCTGCGTATCACAGATAAAGCAAATTTAAATAATAATTAAAATCATGGATCAAGATTTAACATTGGCAAATTCTGCTGCAGTCTCATCAGCTTTGGCACAACAGTCTGGAACATCGCGGCAAACCTTAGTTCTTCCCGAATATCATGCAATATGCAGCCAAATTTCTTTAAAGTCCTGTTATGTTAAATTTATGGATCTATTGAAGCTTTTGGAATAAGGGATGAAAAAAAAGATAAGTAAACTTGAAATTAATTTTATGAGGTACTGCTGAAACCGTATTGAACAATTGCACTTTAGGTGATAATCCTGTTGAATTAAATACCACTTAACTATTTTACTCCTAATTATCTCCGAAATTCGTCGACCCAAGCTAACCAGTGGTACTAAAGAGAAAATTACACATGTTGTAAAAAGCAGGGTCATTATTTGGCTGTATTTCAGCAGAGGCAAATTTAATTGGATATTCAAAAGGATAAGCTATGCTTAACGCATTTATTTTTTTAAATATGGGTTAGATAAAAAAAATTTAAACATACTTTACATAAAAATCCCTGAAACATTTATCTAATAAAATAATTTTTACCTAAGAATAGTACTGATATTGACATGTGTTGCGCTCAAGAAATCACTTGTAATTCAATGGATATGTAAATAGAAAAATTAGGACTAAATAAGGTAAAAATGTCAAAAAATGAGCCTAAAATTATACTTTTTTACGAATTCTACGCTCCCAAAAAATTTTATAAATTGTTAACTGGACAAAAGTGCCAAAAAAATTTGCCGATAGGGTCGAAAAGCTTACCTTAAAAATAATATCATATTTTGGAATTGAGTTCATTCAGGCCACAGAAGAGCAGAGTGTACTTTACTTATGATTTTTGGTGGAAGAAATAGCTTTGATAAAGAAGGAGGGATAAAATGGACCAATAATAATAGATGTCCGAATCGAAACCAGAATAAATACCATCAAAACCCCCCAAAACAACGGATATAACGTTTAAAAAAAATAAAGACTATTATGAAAACGAAAATAATTTTAACTGCAGCTCAAAAAACTGGCCAGATCGGTAGGAAGTTTGGCGGAACCTATTGATGATATAAAAAATAAACCACCGGAAAATTTTTCTTCGTAAGCAGAAAGAGAAGGAAACATCTCAATGAATGAGACTGACTCTGAAGAAGATCCATAATTAGACTTATGTAATATCAATGAATATTTTATTACGGATAGCTCTCTAAAGTTACAAAAAATACTTATTCATAATAGAAATTTGCTCTAAAAAAAGTTAGAAAATACCGAGAGAAAACTCAATAAACCTCAGATAAAAAAAAATAAATAAAAATCGCTTTATAAATAATATTCAAGATAAGCATATAAACCTGAGAAATTTATGCATAGCGATCCGAATTCACCCTACTAGAGTATTAAAATAAATGAAACAAACACAAAAGAACTATTTGATTTAGGTGCTGTCAAGTGTTTTATATCAGGAAACCCCGCCAAGAAATTAAATCTTGACTTAGAAATGATATATTGCACCATTAATGCAGTAACAGCAGATTTATATGGTTTCAAAATAAAAAATAGGGTCTAAATAGATATCCCTATTAAAAACTATAAAATAACCACAGCTACATATGTTTTTCCGGTGTTATATTTTGATATTATTATTGGATTCAACTAGTGGGAAATTTATAAACTCAAACCGATATTTCACCTAAATAAATGTAAAATATTACATAAAAGAGAGATGGTTGAATTCAAATTAATAAAAAATCTGAAATTCCAATATCTTCTATAAATCACTTAAAATCCCTATTAAAAGCTAAAAAAATAGAATAGATATTTTCAGTTTACACTTCAAAGTCTGAAAGTGATAAAAACACAAAATAAATTTTTTTAAAAAAAATTTAAACTTAGTTATGATTCATGGAAATCTATTTTAAATTTTTTTTAATCTAAAAATATACTTGAAAGGGAACAGAGCACAAAATAAATAAAAGATAAAACCTAATAATATAAATAGCGGCTTATAGTCACAATTAATAACAGCTAAAAAAAATAAAAATAAAATCTTTTTAGGACTCTCTCTCTTCTACTTGAATATTTTTTAAAAAAACTGACTAATAAAAACGATTCAAAAATAAATAAATTTTTCTACTTGAAACCATAACAATTATTGAAAAGAACATTGAAAATAATGTTAGCTCAAGCGGATATCAACCCAACTGATACAAGCCCGGGGTAGCCGGGAAACTATAGTGGGTGGGAAGAACATATCACCAGACAAACAGATAAGAAAACTTAACAACATTTGGAAAAAATACGAAGTGGTATCGATGCTGGAGTATGTCACCAGTACCAAACCAAAGACAGAAATTGTATGTATGGGAGGGGCCCCAAATAGACCGGGGTGCAAACTGACTGAGTTCAAAGACAACATTGATGAGGTTGCAGAAAGTAATATCAAACAACTTAATACAATCCAAATATGTTTCGAAATAGACATAAAAAAAAAATTATTATTTATTAAATTCAAAAATTCCACAGACAAAGAAAATGCAAAAAAAATCAATATAATATATAACCAAAAAAAATAATCCTACACGAAACTACTGAATACAGTAGTGACCACAAAATGATAATAATACCCTCTCATAACGGTCTCAGTATATTGATGTTGCTCCTGTGGCATAAGAGTAACTGAAAAATATCGGCGAGGTCCTGGAAATCCTAGTTCTTAAACATAAATCGTTGAATGCATACTCATCTAAAAGCATAAAGATACCATTTAAAACTAAAAACGAAGCCGAAATTCCACAATTTCTGAATATACTGAATGTTAAAGTAAATCTTACCTGGAGAGGAGGACCTAAGGCATGCACTTACTGCAAGGAATCCGTACATTGAAAGAACGAGTACACCAAACTTTCTAGAATAAATGCATCTAAACGAGGCAGAGGATCTACAAATAGAAATGATAAAAAAGTGGTAATTCTGGAAGATTCCACGGGAATAAACAAGGTCCAAGAAGACACACAGGAAAAAATCTCACAGCCAGAGGCGAACATGCAGGGGAGCCACATAGGGGGACTTAAAAATATAAATACTATTAAAAACTTACACGATGGCGCGATAATCGTCTCGGTAATCGCGGTAGGATCTGAGGCACCAATAATAAGACCCGAGATCGAACTGTTCAGTGGTATAGTCTCTATGATACGAGAACAAGCGAAAAGCAAACTCGTATACAACGTAAATGAAAAGGAATACATCAATCCGTCCCCAACCATCCATGCTGGCGGAAGTAAAATAAAAAAAGTAAAGGGAGCAGCTGAAAAAACTGCGATAGAAAAAATAAAATCAAAAACTCTGAAAAGGATCATAATAGTGGACACCCCGAAAGGGAACAGTGGCACAACTAGCAGTGTAGTTGAAAGTGTGGACTCCGAGGACACAAAAACATCTGAAATCAATAAGAATAGTCAAGCCGACACCTTAGTGGTCGAAATAATCAAAGAAGGATCCCCGAGTTCAATTGGAGACCTAAAAAACATAGGTAAAACCCCAATCCAGGGAGTCATTAACTTTTCAGGCGATAAAAATGAAAATCACATGGAGGTCGATGAACCTATGGTGGTGTCAAAGCCACCAATACAGGATGCTAATCCATCCCCAACCAATATTTAATTATGTTGTATGACATAAATGAAATAGAAGAACCCAACATAATTTACATAAACGATAATACGCCTACAAATAAGAATAATCAAATTAACGACATAAATATAATATCCTAAAACGTTAAAGGGATAGCCGATATTAAAAAAAAAAGAAAACTATTCACTTTAATTAAAAAAATAATCCAACCAGACATCGCATGTATACAGGAAGTCAACATAAAAAATGAAGAAATTCCCTTTTGGAACAAATATTGGAACAATAAATGCATATGGTCCAAATACAGTGCCTTAATTATTAATAACAACCACATTAACATTTCTAAAAGCTCGACTTATTTCGAAGGACGAATAATAATCGCGGATTTGGAAAGCCCGACTCTCTATGAGCCACTAAGAATTGTGAACCTTTACCTACCGAACACCAGATCAGAAAAAATGATTATAATTGATTTCTTATTGGATAAACTACACGGATTACACGAAAATAACGAACCCTCAAATAATATGATTCTCCTGGGAGACTTTAATATGGTCGAAAAATGAGACAAAGGATAGATTTCCTCCAAGGAACTCTACTGGAGAACGGGAAAATCTCAAAACTTTAATGGATAATTTTAACTTGATTAATACACATAATCATTTCTACCCCAATAAAATTAACTTCACATGGAGTGATTACCCAGGCAGTCACAAATCCAGAAACGATCATATCATGACAACACAAAACCTTATATACTCGCTTAAAAATCTAAGCATTTCTATAGGTCCAATGTAAGACCATAAATACATATCACTAAAATTTACCCCACCTAAAAAAAGCCGATCCCCGAAATATAACAGGTGGAAGCTAAATTGCAAACTCATTAGTAGCGAAAATTTAACGGGGATTGTGAAACAAATACTATCCAATGATAACTACTCCATGACCACGTGGGCAAAGGTCAAAGAAAAAATTAAAGCCGTTTACATTAAAATTGGAAGAAATAAATCACATAAAGATGAAGTATCGAACTTGGAAGCCGCCAACAGAATAGCGTTGAATGTCATCCTAAAAAGCTCAGATGATATAATTAAAGCCCATTGAGCGGTAAATATCCAGGAGAACAATGAAAAAATCAAACATGTGTTAAACAATAAAATAAATGGAATTATAATCAGGTCCAGAGCTAAATGGTTAGAATATAACGAGAGATCTAATAAATATTTCTAAGGTTTGCTAAAATCCAGGGAAAAAACCAAAACAATAGAATCCTTGTACAACATAGAAGACGAGATAAAAAGTAGCCACGCAGAGTTCGCGGGTATATGCCATACATTTTATGAAAATCTTTTTCCTAAAGGAAATTTTGATAGGTCAAGCCAAAATACACTAATTAATAATATAACCACCAATATAAGCGATAATAATACACACGCATTAAACTCCTATATATCCATGGAAGAGACATACTCAACAATTGATAATTCTCCGAAAAATAAATCGCCAGGGCCGGATGGCGTTCCATTCGAATTCTATAAAGCATTTAAAATACCTATATCTAAACACATGCACACAATGTTTAATAAACTAAACGAACTAAATTTGTGGAATTCGGTAATAGGTGGATCGAAAATCACCCTAATCCCAAAAAATGGAGACCTTAAATCATTAAGAAAATTGGAGTCCAATTACTTTATCAAACACAAACGAAAGAATATTTACAAAGATTTTAGCAAACAGACTCCAGAATGTAACGAGGAAAAGTATAAGCAAGAGCCAATCCGGCTTCATAAAGAAACGAAGCATATTTGATAACATAATTTCATTTAAATTTCTATTAGAAAATAGCAAATCTAACCCCGCTGATACAACAGGACATCCACTCATGCTCTATCAAGAAAAAGCATATGACAGAGTTGATTGGGAGTATATATTTTTGTGCCTAAAAGGATTTGGTTTTGGTTCATGATTTATTTATAACCTAAAATGTCTTTATACAACCCGAAGACTAAAATCAGCATAATCAATGACCTCAGTGAGTATATTCACATTCGCCAAGGACTAAGGCAGGGGGATCCGATGTCGCCACTATTATATAACATAGTTATATAGCCCTTACTAATTTTCCTCAAAATTCATCTAAAAGGGATTGACGTGAATTCTCACCCAATTAAGACATTAGCATATGTCGACGATATTTTAATAGCAATAAACAATACGACAGATGAAGATACTCTAAATAGAGCCATAGAATACCATTCACTAGCCTAAATGCAAAAATAAACATGGAAAAAACCGTTTGCATAAAAATAGGAAACACACTATCTAAGCCAAGGAATTTTATTCCGATCAATACTTTAGACACTTTCAACTACCTAGGAATTTACTTCAAACCCGATGGCATAGATGTTGACACAGCCAAATCAAAAATAATTAATGTAATTAAAAAAAAGATAGATAGTTGGAGGAATAAAACAGTATTTATTAAAGGGAGAGTCCTATTAACCAATACATTCCTCCTACCAAAGATAACGTATTTTTCTCACATCATCCCATTCGATAGGGTCTTTTACAATGACATAAAGAAAGCAATAAGATCCATTTTACGGAACAATCAATACTCCAAAATAGCTCTTGAAACCTTGGAATTAAAACCTAAAATGGGGGGGATGGGATTATTAAATTTCGAAGCACAATCGAAAACACTTTTCCTAAAATGGATTTACGAATTTATTTGTAAAAAAAATAATTTATGGAGGAATATAGAAATGGCTAATTATATTGATACAGCTAAAAAAAACTTTGGGAAACATCATTACTCCGACTTCATAATAGAGCCGCAATTGGTTAAAATAAATGGGGTAAATAAAATGGCTCCATTTTAGAAAATCTTCATTCAATTATATAAAAAATGTCATACAACACCTATTAACAGACTCAGTGAATGGAAATAAAACGAAATTAGCAATATAAGTGTTAAGTGCTTAGATAAGACATTCAACATAACTTTGAACCAGTAAGACCACAAATGGCTAAAATATAGCTCGATTCTAACAATAGGACAATTTTTGAGTGAATGTAAACCATTTGGACTAACTAATTAGGAACATTACTATGGGGCCAGAATTGATAATAAACAAAAGGCCATTAAATTATCTGAGAATCAAAACTTAAACATTTTTGGCGATACCTCTAATACAGATATCCTCCCATCAAATTGAATAAATATTGGAGAGCACATATTAAGCAAAAAAACCAATAGTCAAAGAAGATATATAATACAGTACTCAGAAAAAGGACAAATAAATAAATAACCTAAATATACAAATTAGGCACGGATCCAACCAGGCAGCTAGAATTTAATTGTAATAAAATATATAAACTACCGGTTGAGCCAAAGATGATGAGTCATATATAGTTCATCTCCAGCAACGCGATAATAACAGGGGGAAAGCTTAATCTATGGAACATGGGATCTATGACCAAATACAAAGCTGCTTATTTTGCACTCACGAATTGGACAACATTATTCATGGATATTATAAATGACCTATATTAATTTTTTTTGGAAAAGGCTTAGTGATTTCCTTAAGAAGTCACAACTAGATGATACGCGCGAATTAGGCGCGATATGTTTACAGGATATTTTTAGCCAGTTAGAAAGATATAATAAAATACTTCCGAATATTGCGAAAGTACAGGCAATAGCAATTTGGAATATCCACAGATCACGTACAGAGATGGCACTTTCCAATAAAAACTTACCACGTTCAGCGTTATTTATAAGATTTAAAACTATGCTAAAGGACAAAATAATAACCGATATGAATTCAAAAAATCCTCGACTTAAAAATAACTGGGAAAAAATTAAAAATAGGCAGTTCGCGATAGAACTAGGAGGGCAAATAAAATTCACCTCCTGAACTCACCCTTTTCTTTTTCCTAATTCCCTTTGACTATATCATTCTAAATACCATTAATACTTCTTACGTTACATAATAATAATAATAAAAATCGTTTTAAGAATTAATAGACAAAGATTTTATTCCAACTTCTTCATATATATAGGAAAACCGGTATTATTAGTTAGCGAAAAAGACGGTTGTTTCATAATTTGCTTGGATTATAGGGCTATAAATGGTATTTCACATTTGATAAATTCCCCCTGACACGAATTTATGTTTGCTTTGATAGGCTAGGGTCGTCTAAATTCTTCTACGGCCTACATACGAAGTCAGGCTAACATAAAATAAAAATTGGTCCGTAATATTTATCTAAAATGGAATTTACGCGTATATTCTGATCATTCGAATATGTAACAATTTTTTTTGAATTAAATAGTGTACCCGCTACATTTCAACACCTGATGAATAAAGCATTACAAGAATATTTACATGACTCGGCGATATATAATATCTAAGATATTTTTATATTTAAAGATAATTATTAAAAGCAATAAGTTCATTTTTACAACGTCTTAAATTGATTTTTTTTTCTAATAACATATCTAATTGCTCATTTAGTTTACAAGAAAAAATTTTTTTAGGCTACATCATAAGCAGTAAAGGTATAATTCCACGTCACGACAAAATAAAAGCTATACAGGACTGGTATTTACTGGAAATAAACACCAATATTTTATGATTTATTGTTTTTTGCGCATATTATAGGAAGTTTATTCCCAGATTTTCATCTTAAGCTTATAACTTATATAAACTAACAAAAGTGAAACCTTTAAAAAATTCAAAAATTCCATGGAATACAGAAGGACTGTCCATATTCTCAAATATGAAAGGATTAATAACACTCAATCCGTAATAAAAGCACCTGAACGGATAAAAGAGTTTTTTATTGAAACTGATTCCTTTTCTTACGCCATTGGAGCTTTTTTGTGTCAAGAAGTATCAAAGAGAGTTATAATGCCAACAGATTTTAAATCTAGAAGACTGAATGCCCAAAAAACAAAATATTATTAGGAGAAAGAGAATTATTATCAATAATACACGCCTTTAGCATATTGAATCATTATCTTACAGCAAAAATATTCACAGTTTTTAAAAGATCATAAAATTTTTTTAAGCGTCTTCAAAAATAGAGCCTCGCATGGAAGAATATCTAGGTGGGTAGAAAAATCACATAATATAAGCCCAAAAATCCTATATTACCCTGTAAAAAACAATAGCGCCGCAGAAAATTTATCTAGAATATTTATTTTGACGAATATTAACACAAAAAAATTGGATGTAACTTATGTAGGAAATATAATCAATATGGATACTATAATTGGTATTTAAATCATTAAACACACCAAATAAAAAGCATGTTAACGTAAGTTTAGAAATGTGATATGGTGCTCAACAAAAATCAAAAAACTTCAAAATTTTAAACGATTTTTTTTAATATACGCTTAATAATGAACAGAAAGTACATAATTTCCACTCAACAGCGCAAATCGTTGATAAAAAGCTAAAACTACAGCATGGCTCGCATTGGTAAAACAGCTAATTACAACATGATAAAATAGCGATACTGGTGGCCATACATGCAAGAAGAAATAATTTTGTGCATTAATCAATGAAAATAATGTCAAATAACAGGAGAGAATACGCCTTCTTTAGAAAAAATTAACCCCGTAAAACACGAAAACTCAGCGTTTAATAGATGCGTATTGATTTAATTGGTCAATTATCGACTAAATTAGGTGTAAAAAAATTTATTGTGTTAGAAATAGACCAACAAAAAATTGGGTGGTATCCGAAGAAACAAAAGATTCTAAAACAGAAGTTGTTGCTTTATCTCTATATAATAAGAAATTTCTGCAATTCAGAACACTAATTGAAATAATATCCGAAAGTGTTTCACAATCTAATTCTGAAATTTTAAAGGAATATCTAAAATTAAAAAAGTTAAAAAAAAATTTAACATCTGCACACCATAAAATGTCTAATGGCAAAACTAAAATAGCGAATAGAGTAATATGAATATCCCTAAACAAATTATTTTTCAGAAAAGAAACGAACTGGGCTGGATATTTAAATCTTGCTGTATGAGAAACTCGAACTGGAAAGCATTATGTGACAAAAATATCACCATAATTCTTAGTTTATGGGGTAGAACCAAGAATACAAGGAGAAAATATGAAACTATTTGTCCAATACAGACATGGATCAGAAAAATAATTAAATTTGGTTACCAGAATCCGATTAAAAATTTTAAACAGCGTGCGACTAAAATCAAAAAAGGAAAACTGTAGTCGAACAAAAAAATGAAAGCAAGTTATTACAAAAATGTCAAATTTACAAAATTCCCAATCTTTATCTGATTAATTTTAAAAAATGAGACTCAGAAGGAACTTGACCCTAAGTTTTTAGGCATATTTGAAGTTGACTATCATGGCACATTACCTAATATAAAATTATCCACAATCTCAGGAGAAACTCTGGAAGTCCTTGTAAACCAAAACCATTTATAACTTGTGAACATTGAAAATGAATCAGATCTGAAATCCTTGACAAAGAGTGGTGGATGCTATGAAAAATAATTATGAAGGAGGATAATTTATTTTTAAGAGAATGGTATCTGTAATTAAATTATGTATTTATTAAAATATCAAAAAAGTGTAATTATAAAGTTTTATTACGAAATTTTTGATTGTACAATCATAAATTATACATTAATATACATTATTTTAAATTGAAATAGAGTGAAAAAGCAATTGAGGCCTTTAATGGTTTTAGAGGTTCGATATTAGATATAATTTCAAATAGAAAAAATAGTTTCAATTATTTCAAAATTTTAAAAAGCGTTACAAAAATTGGTAATAATGTTAAAAATTAACTAACAATGTTATAATAGGTTTATTTTGAACTAAAAGATTCTTATTTAATGGTTAAATTTTTTTGAAAATAAGTATCATTTTCAAATAAATGTAAAATTTTCAATTAAACGCGTTTTATTCAAAATAAATGCTTTTTTTCAAATTTTCAAATTTATTAAATTTACAATGGGCTTATAATGATTTTGATTTTTTGAATAATTTTGGTTCAAAAGCTCCAAATTAGAATTTAAAATCTTCTGATTGAAAAATGGGTTTTTTTGTATACATATGTAGAAAAAAGAAGATAAGATTATGCTATTTTTAATTTTAAACTCAATATCTAAATTTTTTATTTTATAGTACGTTTAAACTCAAATTTTGTGTATAAAAAATAATAAGAGATTCTAATTTTACATAAAGTTTTAAAAAAATTAAATAGAGCTTTTATATTCTTTTCATTAAAAGTACCATCTCTTATTCGGCAATTTACAAAGCTACTTGTATTGATGAAAGTTGTGAAAAGACTAATAGCTAATAATATATACTTTTATTTATAATTATCAGACAGCTATAATTTTAGTTTTTAAATTTAAGAGAAGAAAATTTGCAGTTATAAACAGATATAATGATTATATTGATAAATTTCTAATAAATTCTCGCTTTATTTCTTATTTAATACAGTAACTTCTTCCAAAAACTGGATAAATTTAAACAATTAAATAAAAACTCCAAAATTTCATTTGATAAAATATGAAATTAATGTTATAATCTCGATATTTTTTTAAATTTGGATTTAATTTTGATAGATTTATTAGAAATGGATGGAAAGCTGTTTGAAAGCTAATAAATTTGAAAATTTGAAAAAAAGCATTTATTTTGAATAAAACGCGTTTAATTGAAAATTTTACATTTATTTGAAAATGATACTTATTTTCAAAAAAATTTAACCATTAAATAAGAATCTTTTAGTTCAAAATAAACCTATTATAACATTGTTAGTTAATTTTTAACATTATTACCAATTATTGTAACGCTTTTTAAAATTTTGAAATAATTGAAACTATTTTTTTTTATTTGAAATTATATCCAATATCGAGTCTCTAAAACCATTAAAGACATCGATTTAATTGGTATTCTAATATCTATTTAAAAATACCAAAATTGGAAATGCTTAAATGGGAATAAAGATAACACATCAAGATTCCCAGATGAAATATGGTATAAATAAGAATAATAGGAGTTTTTTGTATTGGTTCTTTTCACATATTATTCAGTCTTCCTTTTCTAAATTTCTTTTACTTTCACTTTTTACTCAAAATTTTATTGATAATATATAAATAAACAATATTAAAATATAAAATAAACGATTAACATCACAAATGAAAAAATCCAGATCGTTAGACTTTATTAGTCAAAGTTAATTAACTTAAAAAAAATAAATATGTGTAAAAGTCCCTAAAATTTTAATAACTTGATCCGGATAAAGAGTCTAATGGTGTACTTTTCGAAGCAAAATAAACCAAAATTTCACACGGCGTTGTACTATTCTTGGTTGGGAGTAGTGGAGACAGCACGAAGCGATTCGGATGACAGCGATTCCAGAGGAGTACCATCTCGAAACAGGAGGAACCGGTCGTTTAGCACAGCTGACACATAGCCTAGTGGACAATTCCAGCTTTAGAAAGTCAGATGGATCTCAGCATATAACAGCTATTTGTAGGAAAGCCATGTCGATCAATCCCACGTTTGGGTAGGATCCCAATTTCGTTAATAATGTTAGAATTAGGCTCTGAATAGGAGCTCAGTAGCTTCAATGAACTATTGTTCATTGACAAAGTGCTTATTCTTGACTGCATGTAACCTCAGTCATACACCCACTCGAAGCAATGCCAGGGGGGGTCTTTCTGTTGGTAGATTGCACCCTTTTTCCGTAGGTACGCAGCATATGGTCCGAAAGAGGAGCTTATTTTAGTTAGGTCAATAGTATTTTCTATACGTCTTTTTCTTTTTTTCATATTTTTTCAGTACAGTTTTCAATGACGTTATCTTACAATAAAATTCCGTGATACAAAAAAAAAAGATTTATAGTGCCTTTTCCAATTGATATTAAGACTATCCTGAAATGAGAAATAAAACAACTAAAAGAACTAAAAAATTCTTTATAACCTTTTGTAAATAATTAAATGAAAATTTACGAAAAGGTTGCTCTAAATTTATACATTTTCTTCACTTTTTTTAAAAAAATTATGGTTTTATAGTAAGACATTTTTTATTCTCTCCTCGCAGCTTTAAACTCGTAAAGTGAAATAAAAATCGATAATTATTAGTTTTTTTCAAGGTAAAAGTCATTTTTAAACCTTTTTTTTAAACTCTATTTCAAATAAATATATCATTAATATATCTGAAAACAACAAATTTTAGTATTTTAGCTGGTATTTTGGAGTTTAGATAGTTTAGACTCTGTTAATATTTTAAAATCAAAAGTTTAGTCACAATCAAATATATATGGTAAATGGATGCTTTTTTGCAGCACTTTATCACAAAAAAAAATACACGTATTGCAATACCACCGAACTTCTGTCATGTAAATAATATAATATCATTTTAATTGTGTGAATTTGCTTTTAAAATAAAATAAAAACTCATAAATTAATTTGGTTGATTATTTTCTGTATATTATCCCAAATATTACTCAAGACTAATGAAAGATAGTTCTATTTAAATTTGAACGAGCTTTGCTAAAAAAATTAATATCATCTTTAAAACTTCTATAAAATCAGTATAAATGCCCTTTTTAATAAAGTCAAGAGGTATGTCTATTTAATTTAAACGAAGGAGTATATTTTAGTTTTTTTTCAAAAAATCAAATGGCCCTAATTCTATGAACAAATATAGAAAATATTTTTTTATAAATCAATGCTATTTCACTTCTTCATTATTGATTTTAATAAGGAAATAATTCACCATGATTATAAATACGATATTTTATTTATGAATCAAAAAACTTGGAATTCATTTTTTGGAAAATCGACATTCTACGATCTCATGCTCATTATTTTTTGACTCTAATGCGTATTATTAATCCTTTTTTATTTTAAAAAGAACAGTATCGATTAATGTAGCCTTTTCAAAAAATAGCTTAATTCTTTATGGTCTCAAACGTGTGTTTTTTTTTTCGGGAAATTTATTTTAAAGTTAATAAGAAGTCGTAAAAAATAATTTAAAAAAATCAAAAAAAGTGAAATTTTTTTAAAAAAAATTCACCCAACTCCCCTCTACCGCTATAGCAGCTCCATAACTCGAGAGCATTGGATCAAGGGGGCTGGAAAATCACTTAAACTCTGGAGTTTAAGTTTTCGTGGCACGCGGATGCCAATTAGAAATTTGGCTGTTTCCAACACAGATTTATGATTAGCAGTGTCAGCTTGAGGCTGACTTAAAGTTTGTTTGGACCCCCCCCCCCCCAAGGAGTTTTCCAACTATCTCCAACC
>LSSL01000304.1:25239-50134 GCA_001953115.1 Smittium mucronatum | reverse complement strand
GCTGATCATATTTTTGAACCAATTGGAATTGTAAAATACACAAATAGGGGCAAGGCCCAAATTTTGGCCCGGAAAGGGTTAAATTCAAAAAAAAAATTTTTGATAAGAATAATATTCATACAAATAGAAAATAATAATTATATCAAGTAAATACATTGGCCAAAAAACGAAAAATATTTTCGTACCACAATCCCTGAAAATATGAGGGTTTTTCCATTTGGAAATTTAGCAATGAAAAGGCTAAAAAAAAGAATTGAATGGAATTTTAAAATAGTTATAAAAGAGATCATTTGATAAAGTCAACCGAATAGCAAAAATTGTTTGTTGTACTGTTTAGAAAAAGTCGTTGGGTATCTTCGTATAGACAAGTTTTTAACCCTTCTCATTTTCCATTCAAATATTTAACCCTCCAGTGTGCAAATTATTCAAGTTATTATTTGTGAATATACAGATACATATAGGCGGTTCTTTTCAAGACCAGACTTTTTTTAATATGTAAACCATTGGCTACAACAAAATTTATCATTTTCAAACTAATATAAATGGATAAATTCTTTCTCTAATAGATTTTTAACATTTCGCCAATAGATAGCTTCTTTTTGTAATTTCATATTCCAGATTATCCAATAATTTCGTGATTGTTCTTAATTCTATTTTTCCAAATTAGGAAAGTGGTAAAATTTTAGTAGAAAATTGTCTTTTCAAAGAGAATCTCCCATATGGCAGATTCTTAATGAAGAGAGCATTTTGTTGCATTTCAGTTTTACTGGCTAATTATTTGATCAAATTTATCCAATGAGTTTGTATAATAAATTTAGTCGTTTCTATTGAGCAAAATAAAAAGGTATTTTCATTTTTTTAATATCCTAATTAGGAGTTTGAATGGCGTTTAGTGCAAATTAATTTTTTTTTAAAATAAATTTTCACTTTTATTGGATAAAAAATCATATCAATAATTTTATCTGAAACAGAATACACTATAAAATGCCCTCTTCATTAAGAATCTCCCAGATGAACGAGCTCATTATTAGAGCCTATTTTTAACCCTTTCAAGGGCCAAGTTTCTTCATAAAAAAAAGATTTTGGCAACGATAATAGACTTTTTATACACGTCTAATTGGTATATTATGTAATAAAACCATGATTGTTTATAAAGTAAAAAATTATGGGATGAGATTTTTACTTTGTCAAAACCTCATTCTACTCGGATAAAATGGCAACTTTTTGGACAGGGAATGCCATTTTTCTTAACCAAAGTTATAAATAAAGGTTGCTATGAAAAAATATTGGTCGAAAATAACCGCCTAAATGATCAATTTTACCGCGTAAATAATGTATCTTTTCGGACAGGGAGTTTCTTTTTTCTCAACCTCTGCCTTAGGATTTGATTTTAAACCGTTAATATTGTTCAAAAATAGACGCTTCTTAGCCCAATATTAGTTTGCAAAAAGTGGCCTTTTCTGGACAGATAGTGTCTTTTTTACTGACCAAAGCTATAGATCTGTATTTATAGCAACAAATATTGGATAAAAATTGTAGATTTATGGCCCAATATCACTGCACAAAAATTGCTACATTTTCTGCAGTGAGTTTTTTTCATTTATATCTTTAATTGGCTTCTGGTGCCATTTAATTTCAAAACACATAACATAATTATTTATAATTCTAATTAACTATTTGTTTGTTTAAATTTTTAATAAAAAAATTTGAACCAATTTTTGGCTTTATGGTCATTTATAGCCTCAGTTGTACGTGCAGTTTTTTGTATGATGACCCCTGAAAGGGTTAACAGGACTCAATTTTTGGTTAGTTAAGATGTTTGCTTTCAAACAAATGTCAATTATTGGATTGAATTATTTCATTTTCTAATGGGAAGGGATATTATTCACAAATAAGTGCTAGAATCTTTTCTGGGCTTTAAAAAATCAAATAGTTAGGTAAACGTTTATTATTCATGTAAAGCGGATTAAATAATTAAATAATTTTTTTATTTGATTGTATATTTTAACCCTTTCCGGGTCCAACTTTGTGCCTTGCCCCTATTTGCGTATATTTGCAATTATAATTGGCTCAAAAATATGACCAGCCCAATGGTATACAAATAAAACTAAACTAATAATAACATTGAGCAAAAAGTGAAAGCCATTTTATGCACCATTACCCCTGAAAGGGTTAAAGCCCATAAAATTACCAACATTGGGCGAATTGTACTAGAATTTCCTACAAATAAACCCTGATAGGTTGTACATCCAATAAATTACTTTTAATAATTAGCTTCTAGTCATAATTTTGCCATTTATTCGCTGATAAACAAAAGTTATTTTTTTATTCGTAATATGATGCTGATTTATAAATTCTATTATTCTTATTGGCTATAAAATTGCTATAAAAAAATTTTGACACCAATAATTGAGGGGTTTGTATATATGTAAATAAAGAAGTTGCTGGACTGATCAAGGAATTTAAAATTGGCCAATTATAATTATAATAGTTTTAAATTTATCAAAACAATGGCTGGCAGAAAAAATAAAATTTGCTCCAGGCAGCTCAATTCTCTCCCAGTAACAACTAAAATGATGACCAGATGCTTATTTTGGCTAATGGTGTTTGAGAAAATCTCATTTGCTATAAGCCAAATCAAATTTGATATTGCAGACAAATATTTGATTAAACATTATAATTGGTGATATATTCTGAGTGTATCTATTATTGGTCGCATAATACTATCATTTTTGATCTACCGTCCCTGAAAGAATCAATTGATATTAAATTATGGCATGTATTTAGTATTCGAGCTATGGGCTCTAATTGTCCAATCAGAAACAGAGGGTTTGTTTTCATATACTAATGCAAAAAAGACCTAATGTTAAAGTTGATTATCTGGATTAAAAACTTTCTAAAGTCGATAGCTTCTCAAAAACTTCCATCAACTTTATATCTTTTTTTACTAGTAATTTTTTGGGATAAAACTTTCTGCTAACCGTTTATCATTCATACCCTAGCTTAATTATAAACTTTTTTCATTCAGTCTTTCATCTAATATAAGCTCAGTTTCATCCCAAGATGAGTTTTTCCGAAATTCTTTCTTGCACTCTCTCACATGGTATTTTTCTTTATTTTAGCTACATTTCATCTTTCAACTTCAAATATTCCTCCTTTCTTGAATAGATCAACAAATTCGAGAACAGGCAACCAAGGCTCTAGAATCTGCTGAGAATGAGAACTATGTATGATAATCTTATAACAGTTTCTTCTTTTTCCTTTAATATTTCAATATCATTTTACTTTAAATAGGAGCAATACATAGTGTCATTAGTCCAGGAGCTGACTAATGAAGAATCACAATCCCCTGTTCGCTCTGCTGCAGGTCTTGCAATAAAAAATTCCCTTGTTGCAAAGGTAATATAATCCTTCATTTCAATATTCCTTCAATAAAATATCTGATCTCTATTTTATTTAACAGGATTTAGCATTACAAGAACAATTCGCCAATAGATGGATGTCCGTTAATCCTGATATTAGGAACTCGATAAAAAAAGGCTTAATGCAGACTTTAGCGTCAGCAGATGTGTCTGCATCTACTGCATCTGCTCAAGCCATCTCTGCCGTGGCTATGATAGAGCTACCAAGAAACGAATGGCAAGATGCCATATCCGAGCTCATGACATATGTTACCTCTCCCGATGATAGACTAAAAATTGCTAGTTTAAGGACTATTGGTTTTATTTGTGAAGGAATTGACCCTGAAATCCTGCTTTCCCAAAGTAACAAAATCTTAACCGCTGTTATACAAGGCGCTAGGTCTGATGAACCCAACCAGGAGGTTCGTCTTACCGCTTTGCAGGCTCTCTACAACTCATTAGAATTTGCCCGAGAAAATTTTGAAAATGAGGTTGGCTTTCTTTTAAAAATTTTAACTTTCCCAATTTTTTTTTCTTGGTCTGAAATTTTGTTTTTAAAATTAGATTGAGCGTAGTGTTATAATGCAAACTGTTTGTGAAGCAACTCAAAGCCCCAATGAATATGTTCAAGTTGTAGCATTCGAGTGTTTAGTGCGCATCATGCAATTATATTATGACAAGATGCAACTATATATGGAACAGGCCCTTTTTGAGCTTACTGTTTTGGGAATGAAACATGAAAACGAGAAGATCGCATTACAAGCTGTTGAATTTTGGTCTACTGTTTGTGATGAAGAAATAGATTTAGCTATAGAAGCTGAAGAATGTCTAGATCGTAATGAAGAAATGAACAGAATCAATTTCCAATTCGCACAAAGGGCTTTGTCACAGGTTCTTCCTGTTCTTCTTTATCTCTTAACTAAACAAGATGAGGATGCTGATGAAGATGAATGGAATGTGTCTATGGCTTCCGCAACTGCTCTATCTCTTTTTGCTCAAGCTACCGGTGATTCCATAATGCCATTGGTTATTCCTTTTGTCGAGGGAAACATCAGAAGCGGTGATTGGAGAATGAGAGAGGCTGCAGTCATGGCTTTTGGATCTATTTTGGAGGGACCAGAACCATCTGCTCTCTCTCCTTTAGTATCTCAAGCTCTTCCTGTGCTTATAGAAATGGTGTCGGACCCAGTTTTGCAAGTAAAAGACTCTGCAGCTTGGACCTTGGGCCGCGTTTGTGATTTACAAATTGATTGCATAAAACTCGATGTGCATCTCAATGTTATGATTAGCGCGCTTGTAATGGGTCTTAAAGATAGTCCCAGAGTTGTCTCCAACTGCTGCTGGGCATTAATGAATCTTAGTGAACAATTAAATACTCCTGGAGCGGAGACAAATCCTTTATCGCCATATGTTGAGCATATAATTGCCGCACTTATGCAGATAACTGAATCTAATACTAACGAGGGTAATTCTAGAGCCTCAGCTTACGAGGCTATGGCTACTATTATTAGCACCTCTGCAAAAGACTCTTTCCCAATAGTGGCAAGATTAGGTGTTGCCACCCTTGATAGACTTGAGGCAACAATAAATGCTCTTTCACAGAGTGTTGGTTCTGATGACCGTATGGCATTATTTGATCTCCAGTCGAATCTTTTGAGTGTTATCACCAACGTTATAAGGGTACTTGGACCATCCTTCGCTGAAATATCCGATAGATGTATGACTATCTTGTTGCAGCTTATCACATCTTCAGGAAAACAATCAAGTGTTGCCGAAGATACTTTCTTGGCCATCGGCGCGCTAATTTCAGCAATTGAACAAGATTTTGCTAGATATTTAGAGCCTTTTGCCCCATTCTTGTATGCTGCTTTACAAAATTTTGAAGAGTATCAACTCAACGCGATAGCTGTAGGAATTATTGGCGATATTTGCCGTGCATTTGGAGATGATATTTTACCATTTTGCGACCAGTTTATGAGTATTTTATTGACAAATATTGAATCCGATCTTTTGAATCGTGATGTGAAACCTGCAATTCTTTCTTGTTTCGGTGACATATCTCTTGCAATCGGTCCACACTTTAGCAAATATCTTGAAGTTGTCTTAAGGGTTTTGGCATCTGCTTGCAACATGAGTGCTTCAATAGTCACTGATGATTATGATCTAATTGATTATAATAACAAACTTAGATGCGGAATATTTGAAGCGTATGTTGGAATTGTTCAAGGCCTTAAAGGCTTGCAGGTTTTAAATCTTTTGGTTTCTCAGCTCCCTGGTATCTTTGGATTTATGGAATTGGTGTTCAAGGACCCTAATTGTGACTCTGAGGTAACAAGAAATATGATTGGATTAATAGGTGATTTGGCTGAATCTATAACTCCAGCATCTATTAAGAATTTCCTTACTTCTGAATGGATTTCTGTCCTAATTCGCCAAGGTCGCTCGGCTCCCAAAGGCTCTTCTTTGCGTGAAGTATCTCGTTGGGCTAAAGAAATGGTTAAGAGGGCCACCGCATGAGTAAATAACATTTTCCTTTCATGAAAACTGCCTCTTTTCAAAATAATCTATTATATTGCTCTTTCCATTTCTTACTCCTTCATAATCTTTTTCTAAGAATATTCCCTTATGTTAGCAAATACATCACGTTTAGACTCTTATTCATTTAACCAGATGTCTGTTAGCTTTTATACATCAAATACATTCATACTTTTATAAATAAAGATTTATATTTTCCAAATTACCTGTTTTATTACAGAGTTCGATCATTAATTATTGCAGAAGGGTCTTATTTACCAATTATTTGTAATTAAATGAAATTATTACGAAGGGTTAAAGCATAATATTATCTCCATTTTCTTTTCAAATATTAGGTGATATATAAGCACTCAACTTTCTCTAATATAAACTTTTGACTCCAAGAACATATTTTCAAAATTTTTAATTTTATAATCGTCCAAGTCAATACGTAGGCGTGTCAATGTGAACTCAAAAAATAATAACCCTAAAGAACTTAGAAGAGTCAAATAAAGTGAATCATAGTAGAGCTAATTCAAACTTTAAAATTACTTTTACTAACTATATAAATTTAAACAGTAGCTTGTTGTATGAATTCTAAAATATATAACGAATGATCGCGAAGATATTTTCAAAAATAAAATGCCGATGGAAATAGTTAAAGAGGTCTCCTTAATTATTATAAGATTAAGAGCAAAATAATAAGCCATCATAAGGCATTATTTATTTTTCCCTTCGAATTAATTTATTTAAAGCCTTTTAATACATGAAAATTGATAAGATTAAGATAAAAAAAGATCAATTCAAAAAAAATAAAATAACAATTTAGTCTAATATTTATTATAAATCTTTGAAATTAAGTTTAGAGTGATATAATTTCCAATTAAATTAAATATATATATATTATAAGAATTTACACTTTATGCAGCCAAGATATTTTTATTCACATCAAGCTATTGCGGTAATAAAAAAAGATATATTTTAAACAAAAAAAAAAGGTTTTTATAGACAAAACTATAAGGCTTTAAATTTATATCCGATAAAAGCACAATATTTACTAATCCCAAAACTATTTAAGGTTAAAATCTTCAAAAGCTAATAAATTTACCTCATATTTTCGCTAAATTTTAGCTTTATGAAAGCAAAAATTGGTTTGCACAAAAGCGTATATAAATTCAAAGAAAATTAACCTGGATTTATTTTTTTTATTTAATTTAACAATATTTTAGCATTTTATAGATAAAAAAATGTTTGGGCGGCTTTTTGAACTCTTATAACTAAAGGCGATTTTTCTCTTTTAGGATCAAAAATATAATTCAAAAATAATTACATATGAAAAGAATTCACTAAAAAAGCTGTATTTTTTCATTAAAATGTATTTTTTACTTCCTGAAAATTTATTTCTCGATTAATCCTTTATATATTTTGGTTTTGGATAAGTAATACAGTTTAAAATGTTGTTAAACTGAAATTAATGCTAAGATTCTAATTAAATTTCCCAAATTTCGTAAGATTCTCGATCAGAAAAATATTTCAAGATCATTTAATTTAAAAGGATTAAATAAATATATTAGTACTTATTTATTCGATAATCTTTAAAATGTAATTATATGGATATACTATTTAGTGTGAACTCCCCTCCCCCCTCCAAAAAGTGAGTCAGATAGCAGCTATTTTCTTTTCTTTAAATTGGATCTTATAAATAATCAATTTTCTATTCTTAATTTTTATTTCACTGGATTTATAGATAAAAAAATCAATAATCACTAACCGTCTAAAATATAGATAAAATTTATCTAAATGTTAATTTTTTTGATTTCTTCAAAAAAAAAATCACTAAATATAAGTAAGGCAACATTTTAGAGTTAAAAAATAAAATAATTTTGTAATAGAACATAAAAAAACTTCAATCTGTTTATTAATAATGAAAGCCAGAAGTTTTGGTTGTAAATATATAAATTTTTAGGTTTATAATTTACTATTTCAAAAAAAGAGGAACAAAGGTAATGCTAATAGAAAATATTGATCATTTGAAGTAAATATCGTTAATAAAAATGTTATTATGATTTTTCGCCCATTTAGATGTATTATTTCAAAAAAAAAAATTACTTTTTGAATTTTTTTTATATGATTTTTTTAATGGAAGGAAAATCAAAAAGATTTTCGATTATATTAAATATAAGGTAGTTTCGTTTTTTTCAAGAATAAATATTAGAAAATTTAAAATTATGTTTGATATAGAGCTAAATTTCCATTATTTTTTTATCTAAATTAAGTTGAACTCATCACCGTACAATTTTAAATAAATTTTTTAAAAATTTAATCGGTAAAAAACTTTTTTTTGCTTTCTTTTAAAAAAAGCTCATCTCAAGAAGTTGATAGTACCCCCCCCTCCCTTCATATAATTTTAAATTTAACCCACAAATTTACACCAAGTGATTTTTATTTTCTATCCCGAATTTTTTTCGTTTATAACCTATCTTTTAGGGATATAAAAATACTCTTATAAATGATTATATTGATAATCTGATCTGAAATTCTTCTTTTCTAGCGGGATATATGCTAATAATTCAATAAAACTTATCCTCTATTTTGTGAAAAAAATAATATCATGTTATAAAAAAAATAAAAAATAATCTGCAGCTGATTAAAAGAGACCAAATTATAAATGCGAATTAGTTTTTTTATGCGATTTTTTTTTTTACTGTGATTTTTTTATTTTTATGTTTATTTTGTTTTAATTTCTCCAAAAATTCTTTTTTAAGCGCGAAAATGTTATTATTACAAAACTATTCAATTTAAATAATAAATAATCGTATAATTTCTTGAAATAATGGGGCTTTGCTTTTAAACATTTTTGTTTGTTAAAAAGTGTTTATAAGATTAGTTATTTAAAGCTATTATAATATAAGTTGGTTTTAACTTATTTTAAATAGTTTAAATTTTTATAAATTTTAAATTTCACTAATAGAAAAAAGAGAATTTTTTTTAGTCTTAAATTTTAAATAGAAAAAAAAACAAAAAATTGTATGTGTGTATGTTTTTTTGCGTTATTTTACCCCGATTTTAGACACTTATTAATTTCCGATTAATGATATTGCTATCTACAAACTAAAAACTTATTAAAGAAATAGCGCTTTAAAGTTTTTTTAAATGTATAAAAAGTATGATTTTTTTAATTAATGGGTGTTAATTTCTTTTTATGGATATTTTAATTCTAATATAAATAATTTCCAGAGATTTATGAGAGATTTAAAACAATTTGTTTATTTATTTAAAAATCGGGTTTTAGCATTTACACATTTGAAAAATGATCTAATTAAAAACGAGAAAAATTTAATTTTTGAATCCGGAAAATAGAAATAGGAAAATAGGAAAATTTGCACTCATGGAAATATTGCTTATTAAAATTCAACTAGCAGAAAAGGAATAAAATATAGTTTGATTTTTGATATATCACTGGTTAAAATAAACATGAAAATCGCATAGTAGTTATAAAGAGTAAATTTTAGTATAAAGATATTCTTGGTTCTAATAAAAAAATCCAAATCAGAAAAAATGGTGGCCAGTCATTTAAAAGCTAATATTTCTATTCTTATGACATAAATACACTCTTAGCTCCTTTTCACAGATTTAATAAATTGCCATATCAATGATTTATTTAAATTAAAGAATCTAAATTTTTTTTTTCATTTAATCTTTTTTCGAAAAGCTTTTTTAATTGATAAATAATTCTTCCATTTGTTTGATCATGTGGAATACCGCCTAAATTTTTTCATATTAGAACAACTCTCCCTATATCTTGTATTGAATTGAGTGTTCTATTTATTATTGAATTTCCAATAAAACCAAAGATTTTTTTAAATTTTTGAACAATGGATACTGAATACACTATTTTACCATAAATTAATTAAAATTTTCTGAGTTAGCTTTTCTATCTATAAATTTTTTAATATTATTGCTTTTATGTAATTAATGACGAGCATGAGCGATAAAATTTTCCCTCTATTTTCGGGAAAAGAAAATGATCCTGTAGTATCAAAATATGATACGGATTAAGATCTTCTTGTTTGTAAATTAAACTTGTATTCGTGGGAAAAAAAAAATTATCTCTCTTTGCTGGAAATTAAATGTAAAATAAGGTACTGGCAGCCCCCTTTTCTATAAAATCAGACTAATTCACAATTTCTAAATAATGATAGCCATTTTTTGAAGTATTTTTTAACTATCTCAAAGCATTTTTTACAAGGGTTTTTAAAAGATTTATTCCATAGCTTTTATTTGTTCATCTATAATTTCTTTAATATGATAAAGTTTATCTGTTTACTACAACAAATTTTTTCTTAGTTATTTATAAATTTTATATTTAGTATTATCTTCGAGGTTTTCATAGAATTTTAAGCTGTTTGTGTTTCAATTTTTAGTTCACTATTATCATTAATTTTTTTGGAATTATTATTATTATTATTATTATTATTATTTCTGGCTATCGCAGTCTTTATTTGTTATAGTTGATACATAGAGTATCATATATGCCCTACAAAATAATCTATTATCAAATAGGACGAGAAAATATTCTCCTTAATATATTTTTATAAAATTTTCAAAAAATTTTCTCTCGAATTTTTTTTAATTTAGTATTAAGAATAGTCCAAATGTAACTTTAATTGATGTTATCTCTGGTTTTAGAAAAATGAAATACACCCAAGCTCTAAGAGTTAGCTTTAGTATTTTTTTTAAATTTTTTTTGTGAAACGTTTCTGATATGTGCAAACTTTTCAATTACGAAATTCTTATCACACTTAATATAAATTTCTCTTTTTATTTTTTGATTTAAAGATTAATTTATTGGAAATTTTTCACCTAGAAAGTAGAAAATCATAAAAATGTATTTGTAAAATCCCAAAAAATAATATTAAAATTTACATCAATTAATATAAAATTTTTAAACTGTCTACTAATGTTAATATTAAGTGTAACTATTACTACATCTTAAGCATTTAGCCCAAAAAAAATTACTTTTTTATAATTGAAATAAATTTAGTAAAAAAATCAATATGTATCACGATATAGATATATTTTGAAGATTTACTGGTAATACACATATTTTTTTTACTTATATATATCCCCATATTTTCAAAATCAAGCATATTCTACTTAATTTTTTTAAAAAAACTTGTATATTTGATTTTTAATTTCTTTAATCTGATATAATGGAATTAATATACACCAGTTTCAAACAAAAATAGATATGAAATTCTTTTTAAAAATCCAAAAAGCACTAAAAACTGCAAAGTGAATAAAAAAACTCAACCAAATTTATAGTTAATAGATAAATAAATTAGATTCCTGTTATTTCAATGATTTATCTTTCAAAAAAATGTATTTAAAATTTTTAGAAGTTATATTAGGTAAATAAAAAGATTTAAAAACTATTTAAAAAAATCCCGCAAACAATGTGTTTTACTATTAATAACTTGAATGGATAGTTTACAAAATATTTAATAAACTTTTAATTCGGATTTTCAAATAAAATTTTAGTTAATAACTAGGATGTTAATTATCATCTTTATATTCAGTAATACCGACTTTATCAAATTAAAACTGACACATGTTTATGAAAACTCATTTATAACGATATGAAAATTATAAAAAAATTTCACTAGATACAAAGTTGAGAAATTAAAGATTTTTTTGCCAGGAAAGATTATTTATAGTAACAATAAAGTTTTTTATCTTTTTAATATGAAATAACTCATTTTATTTTATAATACCTGATAAAAGAACAAATTATTCCCCAAATATTACAAAAAAATATATCCTGTTAGAATTAATATTCATCAAAAAACGTTTTTTTTCATATTTATACTACATAAATCAATGTAAATTAAAAAAAAAAGCGAAATTTAATTTATATTATTTGATATTTCTTCATGTAACCTATCGCATAATTCCATCAAATGCTCAAAAATACAGAGAAAATTATAAATTTGAAGTTCACTATGCAAAAAAATTTAACTTTAGAGCAATTTTTTCAAAATAGATAATCGTATCTTATCCTATTTAGCCTTAATTATCAATGTTTTATGAGTTGGATTTCAAAAAAGGTATATTAAAAATATTTTAAAATTAATATGTATTATTTAGATTCAATTATCGATGAATATATATTAAAATTCATTTAAAATCATTTTTTACCATTATTGTATAATATTTTGTAAATTTTTGAGCTAAAACATAAATATTTTATAATTAATCCAAAAAAATATTTTACAGAACTTAGAACTTATTATTTATATATTTTATTAATTTAATGGATTTTGAAAGTAAAATTTATATCTTAAATAAATGAAAACATTATTAAGCAAAATTGTATGATGTTATCATATCCTGTAACTTTTATTATTATTTCACGCCCGATGTTTTTTTTTTGATTGCGAAATCCACAGGAGGTCTAAAAATACCAAATTTCCAAACTTATCTTCTGGAATAATTCAAAGATATATTGGAAATTAGATTTATTTTTGAATAATTAATAAAAAATATGACCGATATTATTAATTAGTGCTGACTTATTTAGCGGATATTTGGGATTTTTTTTTGATGATTTTTTTGGCACATTGCTTTTTATTCTATTAAAAAATTTAATTAAGCGTCCTCTGACCTTCGGTTATTTTTGGGAAATTGAAAATTCAATTCTCTCCTTATATTTTTCAAAACAAAAAGAAACTGCGAAAAATATTATTTAATTAATATAAAATTAACACTACCATTGATAAAAAAATATCCCTTTTAATATTTTTACGTTATCAAAATTTAATATAATAATCTTCAAGATTTTCATGTTTTATAATTTAAACCATAATTACATTTCATCAAATATGGATATATAAATGAATGGTAACATCTTTATAAGTAAGGTAAAAATAAACCATAATTCCATAATTAATGAATAGGCTTCATTTCATTACTGCATATTCAGTTCTAGGTGTGTGTGGGGGGGTGATTTTAAATACATTTCTTATACTGTAGTTTTTTCATATATACAAGATGGGATTTTTGGGGGGAGGGGGGGCTATTATTATACTGCATAATCCATTTTTTTTATAATAATTTTCCCAAAAAAGTTACATCTGTCAAACCAAAAATCGTCATTTTTATATTTTTTATTTCAATTAATTAGAAAGCTGATCACACCGGTTGATAGTTGAATTTTCAATAATATTTAGGTTTAAAATTATCTAAAATTACCTTATATTTTTAGAAAACTGTAAATTCTTCGTTCGATAAAAATTATATTTCCAATTCAGAATAAAATTATAAAAAAAATTTCTTCCATGTTTTCAAAAAAATAAACCAACAGCGTAATTTAGCTTAAAATAAATAAAGCTATTTTTACAATTATTTTTATTTTTGGTTATTAATATGAAATTAAATGATATTTTTTTAATGATAATAATTATTAATACTCTCTTTAAGGTCACTATATAAAACTGAAAGATGTTTTTTTATTGAGTAATTAGATATAATGGAATTTTTTTATAAATTAATTAAACCCAGTGGCATTAAAAGGTGTCCAAAATAAATAATCCGATATGTGACTTCGATCTGATCAATATTAGAAAATTTAATTAGACTAAAAATTTTCTTTGATGCAATGAAAATTTGTAAAAAGATTAAAATTTATCAAGTAAAATTTAATAATAAATAATAATAAATTATATTTTACAGCAGAACCGGATCAAAATCAGCTTAACTTAATCTCACCTAAGATCTCGCATATACATACATACATATATATATTATTTATCTTTATTTTTATATTATAATTCTATATCCCAATTAAGATAAGATTTTGCTAATTTTGTTTTTGTCAAGAATTTTCCTTTAAATAATTATAAGTCACCAAAAATATGTATTTTCCTAATTGGAGCTATATTTTATTCTGATTTTTTTTATAAAACTCTTAAAATTAGGCCTTATAGTAGTAAAGTACAATTTTTGGATAGATCGAAAAAAACATATATATATATATATATATTAATTGATGATGGATTATTTAATATTGAATTTATGATTTTTCATTAAATAAAATCAGTTTTAATAAGATTGTTCAAAAATAAAAAAATATAGAAAAGTTTATTTATTTTATATGGTTTTTTTTGATAAAAATCTGAGACTTTAACAATTTTTTATCTAATAGAGGGGTTATAGTAATATCCCATCCAAAAATTTAAATTCCACAAACTAGAAACCCCCCCCCCTTTCAATATGGTAAATATAACGCCGTTTTTTTAAATATTGCATTTTATTTCATATATAGGATTTTATTTTTTTATTTTTTAAAATATATATTAATAGTTTTTAAATACAAGGGGAATTATTAAATAGTATTTGATGAAAGATAAACTTAAATAAATTTTGTTACTACTTTATAATAGCTTTAAACACTTGTGATTACATCAAAAATGCCTTTTTTAATAAATAAGTAGTTCAAATGGTTAAAGAAGGAAATTTAATAGCCATAAAATTCATCCCGAAATAAAAAAAACTTAATTTCTTTTTCTGTTTTCTTCTTTTGAGCTTGGAATTTTCTGCACATAGCGAGTTTCTTAATATTAAATGTACAAAATTTAAACCAGACCTTTAAATATTCATATTAAATTGAAATCATATATATGAAAGAGGGTTTATCCTCATGAAGCTATGATATAGGAGCCTTATTAATATAATTTTTTTATTGAAGACTTAAAGCTGGTTCTATTTTTATCATATGACTTTAATAGAACTATAAAAAAATCCAAATGATTTATTTAGCTACTAAATTGAAAAAACAATATATTATTCTCTTATCGAAATTATCAAAATTATCAAACCTTTATAAATCCCTGTTACTTCAATAAATGATAAAATTATTGTTATTGATAGGAAAATTTAAAAAATCATTTTTATTAACCATGAAATGTCGCCATATAAAATTAAACTTGAAAAGTGTATGAAAATATTTTAAAATAGTGAAAAATACACATTTTACCGTTCAAGCTAAAAAAATATCTAATAAATTTTAAAATTTGTGGTTTTGAATTAAAAAAATGTAAATAAAAGTTAAATTTTGAACACCAAAACGTTTTTATAAGGTGAATGAGTTATCTGAAATTCTACATTCTGCGAATGTTATAAATTATTAATGTCATTATTCTTGATAAACCTGTGGTCTGAAATTATAGCAAGCCTTAGAAATTCGATAAAATCAAAACAATAAAAGTTTGTTAGACATCTGATTTTCGAGTTTTTATATAATGATTTCGTAAACATGATTACTCAGATGTGTAAAAAATATTTATCAATCACAACAATAAATTTTATTCTATTTTTTAATCTCAGTAAAATTTATTTTGGAAATTATTCATTTTTTTTAGTTGCTTTAATAGACGTTGCGACATTTGGATCATTTTTTTAAATAAATTTAAATTTCAAAAATGGCGACATAATTAACAAAAATATGTAAAGAATTTTTTTCGTCCTCTATAGGCCACGTATAAATAAAAAAATCATGTTAAGTCATAAAAAAAATAACAAATATTTTGAATTTTGTGTAATATCACTGCTTTATGAAGTAAAAAATAGTTTAAAATATTGTAATTTTGTTTAAACTACACTATATGAACGAAGATTTTTATTTATTGAGAATTAACTTTTTTTAATCATAATTATTTTATCGTGAATAAATGCTTTCTCGATTTAATAAGGATAAAGATTAAACCAAAAAAATTAGTATAGGGTCTATTTGGAAATGTATTTGTGTAAAATTCCCATTTGAAAAATAGTCAATTTGAACAAATTAGTTGGAAAATTTATATTTGGGCGAATTATTGTAGAAATTTTTTAAATTTTTGAATATTTTTCATTGAAAAATTTAATTCGCCAGCAGTATATCTTTTAAATAAGATTTAAATCTTTAATATAAAAATTTGCAAGCTTTTAAATAAATTAGACATTTTTTAAACTTGGACAGGTAAAGGTGAGTTATGTTTGTTTTTATAGGTATATAAGATTAATATCAAACAATTTTTAAAAGATATTAGTCATTTAATTATATACTTTTTTTACTTAAAAATAAAATTGGTCATTTAAGAATTAAAAAAAAAAGGGATTTAAATTATATTTAAGAGTGAAAAAAGTCACAATTAACAAAAGATTATTATTCAGACTAAATGCAAATATTTCAATCAAGTAAAATAAACTTCAATTAGACCAATAAAGTAATTTAATTATATAGTTAGTATAAAAAATTACGAAAAATCACTGTTATCTGATTATGTTTTAATAATTTGTAAAGTAAATTTACACTAAATTTAAGATTTTAGATGCCAATAGTATTTTTAAAAAAGTAACAATTTTTTTTTAATAATCAATTATATTTATGGTTATTTTCATATAAAAATGATACAGAGTGAAAATGCAAAACTAAAAGTGTGGTTATTTATCAAAAAAATAGAACCTTAAAACTGATTTTTATCTTGGTTAAAGAGAAATTTTAGCTTTTTTTTACTAAATAAAAATAATGGGGGTGTATTAAACTTTAAATCTGCTGTTGTAAACTTTATACTAAATAAAGTGAAAAAGTCTTTCCTTTCTAAGTGTATTAAAACAGCAATATATCTAAATAAAAACATAATTAATGTAAGTGATGTTGATTTTTAAACTAAAAAAACTCAAGTATTAAAAAACTATTCTAGATTAAAGCAGAGTATCTAATAGTTATTCGAAATTTATCTAAACTCCAATTATAATGAAATATCCTTTTTAAGCATATATTATAGTTGTGTTTTAGGGCTTAAGGTAAATCAAAAAAAAAATTCCAAACTAATGTAGTAAAAAAAATGACCGAATATAAATTATCTTAATTTTGGTAATAAATATTCAATAAAAAAGTTATAAAACATAATTTGCTTTCAATTAACTTCTTATTTTGATATATGTAAACTTGGTCTAAATTTCGAGCATATAAACATAAAATTGCGTAATAAACACAAATTAAAGTATAAAATTATATAAATTTGTATATTACAATTGATGAAAATTTTGGATATAAAAAAATTAATACCTGAATATAGTTTTTTTCAATTTTATTTACGATATGAATTGATTTAAAAATTATTTTTTTATGAAATTTCGAAAAATTTTAAGCTTAAAATGTATAATAATAAAAGTTATAATAACATCACGTTTTAAAAATGGTTAAAAGTCAAATAGAAATTCAGATTTGAATTGTATATTTAGAGAAAGGACTTGTGTGGTGGGTAAGAAAAGTGGAAAAATAGGAGAACTCGAGATTCTAATATTGATGGTTTTGGCCCTTTTATACTAAAAAAAATCTTCTGAATATAAATGAAGCTGACGAGGACTATTTTTATTAGATAATTTATTAACGCAAAAATTCAAATAATAAAAAAATGTTATTCTGATTTAAAAAGCTTTTTTATCTATAATATTTATACTTTATTTAATTTTTTTGACTCATATGAGGATATAGTTTTCTTGAAAGATCTTTTTTCATAACAGTAATTAAATACCTCGTGTATGGTTGTAAAAGATATCATTTATCTAAGATTTTTGATATTTTTTTAATAAAGTTAGATCGAATAAATTTTTAATATCTATTTTTTCCAAACATAAATCATTTAACCAATACATAGTTTATTTCTTTATGTTATTAATACTAAAAGTGAAAAAAAAATATGGAAGTTTTATAAGGCATAATAAAATTTATGAGGTCCAAAGAATTAAAGATGCACTATATGCGCATATATCATTGATTTTAATATACTCTTAAGACTCCTGAAATAATTTTCTGATAAAAATGATTTCACTAAAATGAGATAAATCATTATCCATCCTAGCTTCTGATTGTGAATTTTTTTTTTTTAATTTAGAATACAAGATTTTTGATCTTGGGTATTACTATCCCTGTTGCTTTTTAATACGAGATTTAGTTTATAAAAAGAATGCTTTCCTATAAAAACCAACTTAATCTTCATAATTAACAAGCGGATAATTATTTTTAACTACTTTTCTTTCTTTCATTCTTTAATTAATATGAATTTTTTCAAAAAAAAATTTATTCATTTAAAATTTTCAAAAAATAAGAAAAATCATGTAAAGAACCCTTTAAAAACGGCTAATTGATGTAAAAGTTTCATAAGGGATCACACCTGTCTTTTTTTTTAAACAATAGATATATTTTTTTCCTTTAAATTTAAATTTTTACTCCTTTGAATAAATTGGATGGATTATTGATGCAAAAAATATCGAAATAAATCGTTAAAGCTACACTTGTAAATAGTATAATTATCAAAAGTGTTGTATTAGATTATTCCGTAAAAAACAGAGTTTATAATCAAATAAAGTCTTCTTAATAACGCAGAAAGTTACCTTCTATGTTTTTGATCCTGGAAATTTATATAAACCGAAATATAAGCCTGTTTTTTTACCGTAAATAAGTCATAAAATAAACCATTTTGCTTTAGGAGAAAATTTCGGTAATATAAAACTTCTAATTTAAGGGTTTATCAAACTTTTGTAACATTTAAATCAATTTCATCGAGTTTTGTGATTTTCAGACCTGTAAGTGATTATATTTTTTAAGATTTTGACGCAGAAAACTGTATCAGTATATGTAATTTTTCTATTAATCACTTGTAAATCCAAAAAAAAATTATTAGAAGCTAAAATAGAATAAAATCAAATTAAATCAAATTAAATCAAATTAAATAAAATCAATTTTATTATATCTTATTATTACATTCTTTATATTTATTAATTTTATCATAGTTGTTATAAAAAAAATTAAAGGATGTAAACAGTATCTTTATTTTTGATGGATAGGATATTTATATAAAATTTGAAATTAATCTTTTATTTTACGTAACTAAATAGACAAAATTACATTTTTTAAATCATTATTCCTTTTCATTACTTAATATTTATTACTTTATGATATTTAACACCTTTTAATTTTAAAATATACCTAGAAAAAGCTAAATTATACTTGTATAAAATGATTTTTATTACTTAAAATTCATAAAAAAACGTATTTTAAATTTATAATTCTAAAAATTTAGATCTAAAAATATAATTTTTAATTATAGGCCATAAAAAAGCTGTACTTATTTCTCAAAAATTGATATTAAAGCTGATAAATAGCGTTTATAAAATCATAAGTTTTGCGATATTTTAATAAAGAAGGATAATTTAGAATTTTTTTTTGATTGAGAAAAATATTTGAACCTTCAAATTTTTTTTAAATAAAATCACAAATATATATTTTCTTAAACAGGTAGGTATTATAATAAAAATTCAAAAAATTAGATAAATTCTCATCCGTTTAAGAATTTATTGTGTTTTTTGAAATAATTGAAATAATTTTTTTATAAACCGGTTTATTAAAGATATTTAATGGCTGTGATTTTATTAACCGGAATATTTTTAATAACCGTTGAAATTTATTCTAAATCATAATTTTATAAATATGGAACTGATTATACAATGAGTTAATGCTTATTTTTTTGGGCTTTTAGTTCATAAAAATGTTTATTTTTAAAGTTTTTTTAGATTTTTTTATCTTCATGGAAGCCTGATTGCGATAATCTATTTAATGAAATATTTTTCATCATCTTTATAGTTTATTTAACTTTGTACCACTTAATTTCCAAACTATATTTAAATAAACTTAAAATCAGATAATCTCGAATTATTATAGATATTAAAATTTTAATTATTTGTAAAATTAATTATTTTTATGGCTGCTTACGCTATATTAAACATCAGAAGTATTAAAAAAACTTGTCAAATTTTTTTAAATTCCTTTCAATTAAAAATATAATAACTAATAATAGACTTCAGTTATCTATAAAATGAATTTCAGAAACAATTATTAGAATAATAAAACGTGGCGGTGTTAAAATGTCCGAATTTTTTCAAAAGAAATTATTATTTATCAGAATTAGTATCGTTTTCAAGAAATAAATATCAGCTACCGATTTTAGCTCTACATTACATAAGTATAAATTTCCCTCAATGTTTAATTTATTTATAAATTTACCAATGAAATTTCGTAAAGAAAAAAAGATGACTTTACGCATTGTATAGCCATGGTAACTAAATTTTAAAATAGTTTATTTTTTAAAACATCATAATTCTAGGGTTATATCGAGCTTAGCTTTATTCACTATCCATTCTCTATTCCATATTCAACATATATAAAAATACTAAGAAAAAATTATATAATATATTTATATACAAGCCTCTGTCCTAACATCCATTGAGGATATATGTGATTAAATATAGATATTTTTACGCAGCATATATTATATATTTTGCGTATTATTTTAATTTTTATTAAATCTCCGCAGATTGGGTCCAGAAAAGATAAGTCCATTCATATATTATAAATATTATCTAGAGTTATTAGCTTGAATATAGGATATGATAATTTTCAAAATATTTAAATGAAGCTAGAAATAAAACAATTAAATATATTTTAATATTTATATATACCATATTTTATATAAAGCTATGATATTAAAGTAAAATAAAACTGATGGAATAAATATGATGACTTTATATTGCATATAAGTTTATAAAATTAAAAAATCGTTAAAATAACTATAATAAACATTAATGCAGCCAAACTCAAAAATCAAAATAATAATTTGTATTTTTAAATTATTTTTTGGATAAATTTCAAATATAGTCAAAATGAATTTTTTTAATTCCATAATTGGTAAATAAAAGATAAATTATAATTATAAAGAAAAAACAAGATTAACAGTTTTCCAAAAAAAAAAAAGTTTGATTTACTTCATTATTATTTAGCTCAAATATATTTGTGTTTTTAAAAACATTATGATCCTTATCATAGCCCCAAAATTATTAAATTTTACTATTTTGAAGTTTAAACATAAACATTAATTAGTTAATTGCTCAGTTTTTAGTAAATTTCTGGCTGATTTATTCTAAAATATTTCTTTCAAGGATTACAAATGCTCAAATAGCGGATTTTTTATAAAAAAATCAATTATTTCGATAATATATAGAACCTTTTATATTGATAAAATGATTACTGTAACCAGCTTTAATATACACATTTAAAGTTAAAAATAATTATAGGATGTCTATAAAAGTATTCCGAGAAATTTTAGAACTAATTCTAATTGAAATGAGGAGTTAAAATGCTGATAAATTATATAAATTTGATTGATGTTTTATATCCAGATTTCTATTATTTGAACTTAATTATATTAGAAAATGTGCTTAAATAAGTATTTGTGTTTATAGCTGCGATGGGACTATTCATTTTAATGCTTTTTTTTTGAATTATTATATTTTTAATAGCCAAATCTTAGCACTGTATCTTTTTATTTGATAATAGTTTAAAAATTTTGGGGGGTATAAATTTTTTTTTGAATTTTTTCAGTATTTTATTATTTTAAATGATAATAAGGGTGTTTAACTCAACTCTCGGAGTGTAATGATAAAATAGATATATTAGAAATACCAAACATTCGTCCCAATAGAGAAAAACTCCCATAAGCATAATTTACGGATAGAAAACTGAAAAGAATAAAAATACGGATGCTTAGAAATTTTTATATGGTTAATCTTTTAAAAAAATTTCCATCTAATTTTATCTCTTATCCAAACATATTTATTATTTACCCCTTTCCTATTATTTCCCGAAAATTTTAGGTCTTATTAAAATTTCTAGAAAAAAATAATTTTAATATTGATTGCTTCTTATTTACATACTGATTATCTTATTGGAATGAAAAATTAACCCTCGTTTTGTTTATATAGTATTTATTTATGAAGCCAGTTGTGCTTTTAATAGAGTTTGAAATTGGATTTTCAACAAAAAAATAATCGATTACCACATTAACGTGCAGCTCCTATATTTTCCTTTTTAAAAAACCATATACATGATTGATAAGTTTTATTTTTAATTGGAATTAGATAATAATATGAAGCGATTTTCTTGTATTATCGCCAATATCAAAGAAAAAAATGGCCATAATATATCGTTTAAGCCTTAAATTGTGCATAAATAATTTTCTTGGAATCAGAAAATGCATTTAAAAGTTTTTTTTTGATTTTTTTGGAAAATAAGCTGTGAAATAGCTGTATAAATGATATTTAAAACCAAATCACTTTGTAATTTTGAATTTTTTTTAGAAGCTGAATATTGTTATTAATTCTGAGACAATAAAATAGTATTTTTTGCTTTTTTTTTAGTTAGATAAGATATGAAGAAGGATACTTTCTTATATTATGCTTAAATTCTCTCAACAGAATGAATTTTCTTTATTTAAAATGGCTTTTTTATTCTATTTTTTATTGTATATTTTATAGATTATTGAAATATTTTTTATTGGTGCTTTTTATATGTAAAAATTTAATTATTATTTAAAGGTATATATTTCATGCTGACACTAAGCAGTGATATTTTTGTATTTTAAGTACAGCATTTCGTCAAAAAAAAAAAAATTCGGAAACTTTATGTCGCCATATATTTTTTTTAGTGCAGTTGGTTTTTTATTTTGGCGTTTTGCAGCTGTTTTTTAATGGAGCGAGCTTATATTTTCCCCTTTGACAAATTAAAAAAGAATCCGAAAAATATTTTTGTAAAAATTTAAATTATTGTCGTTAAAATACTTTCTAGAATTAATTTAATAGCTCAAATTATGAAAAGTTTCAAATGGCCAAATATGAGCGTATTTCTTACCCGCAACCATATATATTTGGATTTGAAGATCTTTTATCTGCAAAAAATTGTGAGAAAAAGTTTATATTTAATTTATCTAATATATATAGTATATAATATATTGAAATTTGTAGAAAAAATTAAAAAAAACGACCCATAAATAATTTGAAATATTTTCCTTAAAAATTATGTTTGAAAAAATTATTATTAACCAAACCACCAATTTTCCCACAAAGTCGTATAGATTTACAGAATATATATATATATATATATATATATATTCATTTGATTATAAATTTATGCAGCATATAGGCTAAAATGTTGTACTAGAAATCGAAAAAGATCAGTGGATTGGATTTTAGCTAGCCATTATCGGAAAAAACTTTAAAACAGATTCTATAAACAATCATTATATATTTTTCCTAGTCTTGGGTTATATTTTTTTATTTTATTATGAGTCTGTTACGGTCCTTTTAAATCGGATCTCTTTTACCTCTATTAAATATTCCTTCAGTAGGTATTATTCTGTTAACAAAAGCTTATTAAGTATTAGTTCCGAAAATATCCATATAAATAGCCCATGAAGTTTTTCTAATTGGGTAATTTAGCTTTCATTGGTGATTAAAATCAAAAATTATCTCTGAAAATGATTTATTGGCTAATGCAGATTAAGCTACCCATTTTTTTGGTGGATTAATATATAATATATAATATTTTTTTAATCCTTTTACAACCAAAGTAGATATTCTGACTTTTTTTCTTTTTCTCTTATTTAAATGATTTTCATTTTTTTATAATTTTATAAATATACACAAATTACACATCCATATCTTCTCACTTTTTATTAACGAATTATGGAAAAGTAGGTATAATTGGCTTGCGATTTTGGGCTCTAGATCCATTATATGTATTTTTATTTAATTGAAATCTGTTTCATATATCCATGCTTTTCATATAAATTTCCATTTTGGCTCGCTTAATTGTTATTTTATAGATGTTATACCTATTAATTACCTTATTTTATTCTCATATCTTTTTGTATGAGCTATTTTTTAATTTTTAATATATTAATAAGAGTTATAAGGGGGTTTTTGAAGCATTTTTTGAAAAAAAAATTTGTGCGCTTTTATGATGTAAAAGTTAAGTTTTTATCACCAATTTCGAAAAAAAATATATCTAAGTTATAGTTACATACTAACCTGAATCCGCTAATTAATTCATTAAATCGTTTAAAATATTTTTAGGTATTAAATAATAGTTCTTTATTGGCATATTTATACCTAATGGACCAATTAAATTGTTTTCTCCAGGATATTTTATATTTTCATAAGTCCAATCTTCCATTTTGGATATATTTATATTTTGCAAATATTCGGCTGTTCAAAAAAATCTTTATTTTGGTTACCAAGTTATGTTTTTTATTGTTGAATTCACTATCAGTAAATCCAGAAATTTTTTACCTTCTGCGTATTTATTGGATAAAGATTTTATTTTTTCTATTTACAGCCCAGTCCATATTTTAATTCTATTTTTTATCGGCCCCTATGCCATTTTAGGAACATATATTTTGATTGGGATTATATATAATTAGGTATATTCCAAAATGTTTTTATACAACTATAATTTTCCAATTTTACTTGGGTCTTTTTGTTGTTCAATTGAAAAAATTTATAATTTTTTCGGGGTTTTTTATAAAATATTTATATACTGGTATTATTTGGGCGCTTCTTCGCAACATTGAAAGCATAAAATTATTTCAAAAAATATTACAATTCATTAAATTTTTATGCTTCTACAACTGAATATTTTATTTAAAAATTTACTGATTAATTTTTTAAGCTTTTTGACCCATTATTACGATAAGATAAATTAAATTTCTAGATGTTTAGAGCTTTAATTTGATATTATAATTTTATTAGCAATAAATTTATAATTTGGAGCTTCTTTTTTAATTCAAATTTATTTTATCTTTTTTATTTTGGAGTTTTACTCAAATTTATGCAGCTTTGTGATCTCTTTAGCTAGCATCTAATTATTATTTTTATTAATTTATATTTGAAAGTCATATGCGCATTCAAAAAATTTAAGCTTAATATTTTGCAATTAATGCATTTAATTCTCCCGTTATTAATATTATATAGTTTATACTTACATATATAAAATAGTGAAGATAATCGACACAATTATCTCAAGTCATGTTTTATCGATATTTTTTGAG
>LSSL01000304.1:11473-24604 GCA_001953115.1 Smittium mucronatum | reverse complement strand
ATTTTATTTTTAAATATTATTAATAGATAGATAAATCTGAAGTTTTATATAAGTGTAAAAATATATAAAAATCATCCCTATCGTATTATTTTCGTTCTTTATGAATTAGTAGAAATTATTTGTTTGATTCATGGTTATTTATTTTGTTTTAAATTATAAAAATTGACTCTGTGATGTTTCTTTTTTAGATAAAACATGATAGGTGTTCATTTATTGGGATTCCAATAAAAAATTTTATTCTAACTTTTAGGATTTTGGTTTCTTTATATTTTCCTATATATTGGGTAGTTTAATTTGCCTGTATTTTTAAAGATTTTTAGGTTCACCATTTTTTTTGTTAAAAATATTAGGGATCAAAATTTAATAAAATTTTATCTTTATATTTGAGATGGATTATTATTGGCATTAAATAAATATGTGATTATTAATCTACTAAATTTTTTATATGATTCAAAGGTAAATAAATCCGGTACTGGTGATTTTTTTCAGGTTGTTCCAAAATTAATTTTATTATCACATCAAATTTGATTTTTTTTTCCAAATGCATTGATTCTAGGTTTTAAATTATTTTTTATAAGTTTTGGAACAGAATTTATTGGAAATTATTTCATTTTCCATATTTTTAAATGGGTTTGAATGGAAATTGTGGCATATATATTGTAATTTTATTTTATCTGAGTGCGCTTTTACATTTAATTCCAATAGTTTTTCAATTTATTTTCTCTCTCTCAATTTAAGAAGACCGAAGAAATATAAAGTTATATCACATTTAGAGCGGGATCTTATATCTATTAAATCAAACTTTTATTTTTAATCAAAAAAAATTCTCTTCGTAGTGTGGTTAACGCTATTGATGGTAGGCTAAAGAGTCTCTTTATTTATTAAAAGGGTTAATTTGTCTTTAATTAATTTTATTTCTGAGAAAAAGAATAATATTAATAAATTAAAAGGTTATAAACTAAGGAAAATTTGTAAGTTGTAAACAAAATATTAAACCAAAAATTTTAGGAAAAAACTTTTGATTTATAGCAAATTAAAAATTAGTAGTTTTAAATTAGCTTTATTTCATGTATTTTTTGTCCAAAAATTAAATAAAACAACAATTCGTTGAATTTATTAGTAATTTTCTACATTTTAGCGAGAATTTAATTTTTAATTTTTTTTAGTAAATCGATAATTTTGCTATTAATTATTATCAAAAATTTCCTTACATTCCAAATATTATATTTTATGCATTCGAATCACCACCCCAATCTGTAATAACTTTCATTGGTTTTACCCTTTTTCCTGGCTACCATTTTCATTCTTTAATTATGAATTCACCTATGATCCTTGCGTTATGTAGGCGACTTTAACCAAAAAAATTTCTGCGTCTTTTTTTTTTGATGTATATTATTTTATATGCGTATAATGACCCGTGTAAAGTGATTAATATGATACTAAAAAGTTTTGGTCAAGCTTCTGGTGTATTTCGTTTGCCATTGTAAAACAAGTGTTTTTTCTATACTTCACCTTATTCAAAAAAAATTCTTATAAAATCTTTATTTTTTTGGTGGTCTTGATTTTTTGTCCCCCAGAAAATATTCTCTCATAATTAGTTACGTTTAATCCAATTTTCCAGGAATTTATATTGCGACTATTATTTTTTTCTAGGTATTGAATCAATCCTGTATATTTTTTTTCTAATAACCTTGAGCTCATGCCGTATACTATAAAATTTGGGTACAGTCGTGCTGAGTTATTTTTCTTCATTCGATTTACCCATAGTTCTTGGTTTTGATATGCATCCCAAATATTATTGTTGTTGTGATTTAGTTTTGTTAACGCCAAAAAAACCATTCCATTCGATCTTTCCGTTTTCTTATTTTTCATTTAGTGGTAATCGAGTGCGATTTTGTGTTTTTTTTTGAATATTTAGGCATTATTTTGACTCATCTACGTAAATTGAATCCTCCTTCAAGAAATAATTTCTACTGAATTTCCAAAATTTAAAAATATTTTTTTGTATAAAAAATTAGCGAAAGTGTTTGAATTAACGTCCTTATTCCCGTTTTATGTTATCCAATATGTCTGATGGTCTATTTGCAAGAGTATTCATTCATTTAATTTATTATTAGTCGGTATTTTCTAATGAAGTTTACAACTCATCTATTAAACACACCATTTACGGGTATGGGTGGTTTTAAAACAACTATTTTCAATTTATTTTTTTCTATTATTTGAAATTTAGGGAAAATAATTATTATTGAGATATATTTTCTCCCATTATGCCAAAAATAAAATCACGATGTTAAATTTAGTATAAATTCCCATATGAACCGATCTAAAGTGGTAACTCTTGATTATATTGACTCTTTCTTTTTTTGGAAATATGTAAAGGTTAGGTTTTTGCTTTTTATATGATACAGAATATTTTATATAATATCAAAACATTTTTAATTTTCCTAGATATCTGAATTTAATTTATTTCCTATTTCATAAGGGGTATTTTTTGAAATAGATAATTAGAAACTAGATTTTAATCTTGGTTCCTTTCGTCGCCAATATAAAAAATTGGACTTGTGCAAATATTTATACTTTCTAAATATTATACAAGTGTGAGGCTATCTTCAGCATTATTATTATCTATCGGATGGTAAAAAATATACAAACTAAGATTCTGATATTTTTCTAGCCACCTCGCTATCATTCCATCTGTGTTTCAATTTTTGAAATTTTTTTAAATGATTCTTATTTTCTGTCAACACCGTAAATTTATTCGCTTAAAGATTATGATTAAAGTTAATGAATATATAATTATTATATATAATCCACTTACATTGGAAAAAAATATCTTTTTTGAAGAATTCAATCTTTCGGATTTGAGATTTATAACATACCTGTTATTTAAAATTTTCTTTTGAAGCTGAGGTTTGCCTATTGCAAACTCAGATGCATCTTTTTTGATAAAAATCACTTAAACAAATTGGGTGCATTTGGTATTGGTTATGATGTTAGAAGTACTTTAAATTCTGGCAAGAACGTTTTGGATTTAGCGTATCATATTAATTGGGAATTATTTTGCGGTTTTTCTTAGGTAAGATCATAAAGCAATTAAGCAAATGTATATAAAATTTTTATAAAATTTTTATGATATGTACGGAGCCCAATGGCAGATAATAATTCTATGTGCTTCTATGGACGAGAAAATAATTTTGAAGCTTTCAATTTGGTGGAAATTGATCTATACCTGAGTCTCTACTGAGTTGTCCCAAAAATTTGATTTCAATAACACTGAACGGGTAATTTTTTATATTTATTGACATATTATCTTTTTTCAAGATATATAGAGCGTTTACTACACGCTTTTTTTAAGATTTATGTTTTTGAGAAATAAAAATATCATATAATATAATATAATTGATTTATGTAAGTGTTTTTGTAAAAAAAAATTTGTTAGTCTCTGAAAAGCTGTGGGATATCTGCAGTGATTGAAAGGCATTGCGCTGTATTCAAACTATTCTTAACTAAAGGTTAATGCTGTTTTTTGTTGGAATTTTAGTTTATCTTGATTTGGAGTTAACCAGAATTTAGATTTAGAATAGAGAAAAATAAATCTGTTCCCAATATTTCGAAAAAATCTTCTATGCGTTGTAGTGGGTATTTGCCTAGATGTGATTAATTACTTCCCGCTCTATAATCTAACATAATTCTACATCTCCAATCTTAGTTTTTACAAATAATAAAGGTCTGACCCAAAGGGATGAAGAGGTTCTGTTATACCCTTTGTATATTAGCTTCTATAAAGACTCTTTTAACTGCTTTAATTGTGCATATTTATGACTATATAAACTCTTGGATATCAGTGGATGATCCCCTTTATAGCTTCGTAGTTTATTTCTCTGCCGGATATATATTCAAAATCGGATTTTTTGAACGCGGATTTATAATTTTTTCTTTCATAATTTTTTTAAATGCACTTTTTTATCTTTTATTAATAGCTGAAGATGTTTTATCGACATAATTTGTGTTTTGAATTTAATTTAATAATATCATAATAATATTTTCATGTAAATTTTTTTACCACTTTTTGGTATTGTAACTAGGAATGGGTTTATATTTTTCCAGTCAGTATAGACTAATTATTATTTCGGCGTGTAATTTAGCTAATAATTACTCTATGTTTTGAGTTTCAATTCAATTAAATGGCATATTTATAAAATTTTACGTTTTAATTTCAAATCCATACCATTCAGTTTTATCAGAATTTGTTTGAATAATGACTTTCTAGTTTTAATTTCAGTGTATTCTCTGTTTTATCTGAAATAAAACTTTGGCGGCTCTGGAGTTGAAAAGAAGTTCTCACGATTAATTTTATTTTGAACAAGTTTTTTTTTGTTGAAAATTTCACTTTAATTTGGGTTACTATGTTTCATTTTTTTTTTTATTTAATCTATGCGAGATTTTTGGTGTAAAAAAAAATTCTAGACTAGCTCAGTGCTTTTGATCTATAATATTTGTCTTTTTTTGTATATGGTGACTTAATTCGAGATAATAAATATAACCGCTGGAATAACTTTATTTGAGCCTTTTCCCAATCATTATATTCTCTTACCGAAATATTGCTAATATATACATCGTTTTTTAACTTTTCCAATGGGTTCTTTTTTCTCAATTCAAATATATATAATTTTAAGTATTAAGATTTTTTTACTGATACTGTATTTTTATATTCACATTATTCATATTCTTATTTATGGAATTATACCTTCTATTATTTAACTGAATCGGCATTTATTTTTACATTTCTTCTGTGACGACAGGAAGTTCTACAATTACAACAATTTTTTTTCTTTTAGTTTGCTCTCCCAATTTTTCTTGAAAAAATTATTGATTTCAGACCAGTTATATTTTATAAATTGGCATCTTGATAAAATATGTAATTAATGTGGACAGATTTCGTATTTTAAATAACCTATCCTATTATCTCCTTAATTTAAAGTTTATTTAAACTTAGATCTTAGATATACATATAATTATAATTCCTGAAAAAATTACAGATTTTTCTCATGTCAATAAGAATGCCATTTTTATCAGCTAATTTTATTTCTTCGAGAAATATGGTATTTTTTTTAATGATTAAAATGTCGAAGAATATATTATCCGGAAAATATTCTAATATATAAATATGTTTTTTATCTGAAACAGCATTTTAATTCCCAAGAAAATAGAGTTAGAGGAAATTTATACTTTCGATTATTTGGTTTGAATCAGCATCTGTAATATACTTTTCAATACCTCAGGATTACTTGGATCAATAAAATTTTATACAATAAATTCTTAGTATCGGAAGCGGATTCTTTATATCTGTTAAACTGGTACAGATTCTCGCTTCAAAACTTTTGTTTTACAGCGAAAGATTAGGCAACGTTAAGCTCACTATTGCTAACGCGCTCATCGCCCTCACCCAGCAGATATCTTAGTGCAGATATTACTCCCTTACCCCGCCTATCCACAGATTGAACGTTGCTCCCTATAAATAAAACACGAAGTGTTTGTACAGCCCCCACGTTAGGAATAATAGGCGATAACTTTACCGGGTGTTTGGGAAAAGAACTTTAACGAAATTCCCAATAAAGAAGATAAAATATCTTCCATTACTGGCTCTTCCGCCAAATATATCGATTGGTACTAGTCATCACCAAATTTAAAAACTTCAGTAGATTAGGATACCGAAGCATCACTATCACTATATCCCGCTACCTCTCGTCAAGCTTCCATCTCCGGGGCAAATCTATAAGGATAAGCACCAGAATCGAACAACTCTTGGCTGCACATAAACATGCTCATAGCAATATCTAAGATATTTCCTTCACTAAAAGAGGAAAATATACAATAGCTAAACTATTAAACCGTACTAACGGGTAATGATCACAGTCCACAAATTTACAAAAATAATACTAACCAAACCAAAAAAAACCACTGGTAAAATAAAAAATAACAATATAAAAATAATTAATACATTTAAAACGTAATGAAAAACTAACTAGAATATACTAAACTACTAAAATATAAAGTGGCTAAAACAGAACTCAAGCGTGCTAAAACTTTCAGACAATAAAGGGGGCATAGCTTCACTTAGGAAAAAAATGCGAGTCCTACCACTTTAATAGAATATCTGTGTTCTCTTGGATTATAAATTATTTGGGTAATTTAAATGGCTCACAGTCACTCTTTGAGGTACCTCAGCACTGAATTTTTAGGTTTGATACCCACTGAGTTTTTTCATTCATGGAAAAATTCTATATTGTACTCAAATATATGTCTTATCAAAATTTAAGCTAAAGTTCAATCCTGATTCTGAAGTATTCAGGTAGGGTGGATTTTTCCCTAGTGTATAATTATTGCTTTGATAATGCTGATCTCGCAGTAGCATCAATAAATACTCACAATTTAATTTAAAAAATATGATTTAATATGGTATTTACACATGGAATTCACGACTATGTAAAATAGCTCTATATTAATACCATGTGTACTATAAGATGTTATAAAGTGTGATTTGCTACTCCTATTGATAAATTGATATTATTTTTAAATATCAATGAAGTTAATTAGTCTTTTGAGAATTTTTATTCAGGAGTAAAAAAATAATCTCTATAAATGTAAAAAGTTATAAACTATAAAAAAAATTGTAAGCGATAAGCAAAAGATGGAAAAAAAAACTTCAGTAAAAACATTTTTTACAGTAAAGATGTTTATAAGTTTTTTTTGCGAAAATTAAATAAAATGTGAATTTCTTTATATGCTTTAGTAATTTTCAGCCTTTTAATAAGAATCATTTTCGAATTTTCTTTGATCAAATCAATAATTATGTAATCCTTTATTAATATACAATTCACTTAAATTCCAGATATTATATTGTACTTAATAATAAAAAAAGTACATCATATATTTTTAGTATAATTCAGTAATAGACTCGCAAAAAAATTTCTTGTTTATTAAGCCATAATCTATTATTTTTTTTTTACTATAAATTTTTATTAAGCCATAATAAACATGTTTTTTTCCTATATTAATATATTTTGTTCTTTTCATTATTAGATTTTCCAAAATTCGAATAGTTTCTTTTTCGCCCATAATTTATTTGTTATCATTAGATTAGCGAGTCACATTCCAGGTTTAAAATTTTCGAGATTTCATTTTTTTTTAGTAATTTTCAAAATTATTGGATTTTAGTTACCAGTTATTTGTGTTTTTGAAATTTATATTTCGTAAACTGATTATTTTGAAAGTTATACATTATGGTCTGATAATTCTTTTTATAAAATTTCTACTATTGAACATCAATAGTAGAATTAATATTCAATAAAATGTGATTATTTCTAGATTCTTATTTTGACGAACACTCCTTCCAAGCGTAAATTTGTTCTCGATTTTTGAATTTACCATTAATTATTTATATTGAAAACATCAATTGCCTTTTTAATATTTCCTATTCGTAATAAACAGTGATTTTTTGGGAGAAGCTTGTATTTTAGTTCATTTTTCGACTAGCCCATCCCCTCCATTATCGAAATATTTTCATCCTTTCTATAAATGGAAAAAATTTGTCATAAATCGAATCCAGAAATATTCTTCTGTCTTTCTCATTATTAGGTAGGTATATATTAACGATTTTTTATTTATTTTTTTTGGTGTCGTGGGTTTCAGCAATTTGTTGTTAAGTCTTGCTTAAAAAAACATACGACTATGTATGAATGTGTAGCATTAGTTAGATAAATTATCTTGATGAATTATTTTTAAAGTATCAGTTAATCAAAAAAGTTTAATTTTGGGGTTTTTCGAATTTTCTCATCTAAATTTTTTTCCCTCGGAATAATTCGTTACATATAATAATTAAAAAAAATATGATTTATTTTTATTAATATACAATCCGATCTAAGAAAAACTGAGTTTTTAAGCATAAATTTTATTTTTTTAATTATTCTAGGTTTTTACTAAAAAACCTTGGTTTTATGAACTAACCCAATGGATAAAAAATTAATGCATATTTTCATAATAAAATTATTAAGAGCATTTAATTATTTAAAAAAAAATCCATTCATCCTATAATGCATCAAAGAAATTTTTTATATAACCAAAAAATTCTTTTTCTGATTTTTCATTTGGCTGTATAATTTCAAAGCCTTATATGTAGTATTATTTATAATATTTTAATTTTAAATTAGTGAATTAACAATGATATGAATTTTATATTATAAAATAGCATATAATTAGTAAATTTTTATGATATATTAATCTGTAAATATGACAACTATGCTTATAAAATTCCTCATTTTGAGGAAAAATTACGCAAATTTTATAAAACGTTATAATAAAAAATATAAAAATCAAGTTTATTTTTATTTTCGAAAAAAAGTAATGATATTCATGAGATATCTCATCGATATCAGAATTCTTTGATGTTGAATTCCATTTATAAAAAAAATATCACATCCATACTAAAAAATAATAATTGGAAAGCTTACTAGATCTAATAAATCTTGCATTTTTTTACTATGAAATAGTTAATTTGAAAATCTTATATATATATATTTCCCTCAAATTTAAATAAATATTAGTGAAATATGCAAAAATAATTAAATTAGCAATTTCTTAATGATGAATTTTATTCCTTCAAAGTTAATCACCCAAATAGCTAAAACTCCAAATTGTAATTAAAAATATATTTTAAGCAAATCAAATATGTTCTTTTGTAATAAATTATATTAAGTTCATTTTATCACACTGGACGAGAAATTTCATAATTAAATATTTTGATATGGATGAATCGACTCATAAAGTAAAATTTTAATTTTTTATTATAAAAAAATAATTTTTTTTAATTGGAAGCGATTTTAAATATTATATTGAAATTTTGAATCAATATAAATTCTTTAATTGTATCCATTTATTATTAAATTTCAACACGAGAGAATATTTTTATGATAAATCAAACTTAAAAAAGTAAATAATGAGATTTTTTAACATGTTCAAATTATATTATTTCAAAAAAAAATTAATGCATCATACCAATTTTAAAATTTTAAAAATAAATTTTTTTAGATTTTCTATAATAATTTTGGCTATTTTTATGAAAAAGTATACATCTACTTTCACTATAAATAATCAAAAAAATTAATCAACATCTTTTTCACATATACTCTCAAATAGCGCAAGTTCAAATGATATTCACTCATAAATTTTCCGCGTATAAATTCGAAAAAATTCAGAGAATTCCAGTTATATGATTTTTTAAGATATTATAGAAGTAAATCTAGACTTAAAAATATGTTATTCAATAATTTTTCTATACCAAATGCTAAAAAAATAGAAATCCAAGAGAAATTATTTTTCGAAATTATTTTATTTGAGCTGATAAAAGGTAATTAAAATTAAAGTTTTAAAAAAAATTTATTATAAAAATGCTAATAATTGAATTAAATATACCCAAATTAACAAATAATAAGACTATATTAATCTCTGAAACATCTTTGAAAATTATATACCATAATTTTAAGGTTTCGATGTAAGATATTAGTTAATAAAATTTCAGTTGGTGTTTATTTGTATCTTCATCACTAATATGGTGGTTATTTTCAGCAAATGACCTAAAAGATAAATTGATAAAATTAATAAACTTTTTTAAATAGCTTTTTTTATTTCATTTCCGCATAAAAAATGACCATTTTATCTATAAATTAAACCAATTTTTTAGGATAATATAAAAGAGAACCGCAAAATAATTTTGCTATTTTAAATTAATAACATTTACCAATAAAAAAATACTTGCTAAATTCAGTAATTTAATTTTTTAAAAATAATTTGTTCACATTTTGAGATTTTTTAGTAGAAACATCTTATATATGGAGGTTTTTTTTTTTGTAAAAAAAGCATTAATTATTTAGCTGAGGAAAATTCATAATAAGATTAAATTAAATAAAAAATAATACTAAAAAAGCATTCAGATACAACCTTGTTTATGGAAAACATCCCTTATTAGCTTAGACTTTTAATAGTCGATTATACCATAGAAAGAAGATATTATACGACTTATACCTAATAATAAAAGTGTTTAGGTCATATTTATGTTAAAAGTTTACTTTTTTTTTTTTTGGAATTTTAGAAAAAGTTACTCATCTGGAAAAGCGGATAGAATTTGATAATTTTCGGCATTCTTAGTAAAAAAAAATAGTATTTTTTCTAGCTTAGTTCGATTTTTGAAGATTTGATCTGATATCCGAAATCATGTTTTTTTAATTTACATTAATAATTTTTTAAAACAGAGAGAGATATTTAATTATGCTTAAAAATACCTTTAAAGTAAATGTTATAACAGAAAAAACTAATCATAATATTCTTTTATAAACTTTTTGATAATTGATATATAGTCAGATATCATTATATCCTGATTTTAATTTGATATAAACTAGTATGAAAATTAAGAATGAAAACTCACCAAGTAGAATTTTAAAAAATAAAAAAAAATAAAAAAAAATATGAAGATAAAAAAAAGCTTATAGAGATTGATTCAATACCTTCATTAATTTGGCAGTTTTATCTGAGTAGTTTTGAACATTCTAAAGTATATATTTTTTATACACTGCGTTTAAATTAAAATCTTATGATCTAGAAGAATCATAATTTTTTCTAATTATTTTTAAAATACTTTATTAATCTTTTTTGCTTTTCACTCTTCATGTAACTTCAATTTTTCGATATTTCTTATTCTAATAAAACTATGAATCTTAATCTGTCCCTATTTCAAATACTACTACGATATGTGAAAAATTATCATATCATTGTTTTCTAATATCTATGATTTTATAGATTCAAGGGATTGATAATGTATATCGAATAGATTCTCGAGTATGGAGTTTTCCCAATGGCTCGAATTATTGCGAATACTGTGAGTTTATCCAAAAATTTCCATAATTAAATTTTTGAAATGACATACTCTCTTCATTTATATTTTTTGAAAAAGCATTTTTGAACTTTTTTTAAAGCCAAAACAAACTTTATCAGAAAGTATGGCCCATTAATTGTGGCTACACTCATCGAACGTTTTTTAATAATTATTTATTTAAAAAAATCTCTAAAATTTGATTCCGCTCGTATTCTAATAAATTTCTTTTGTATAGAATTTTCGTTTAAGAAATAATAAAAGCACCCCTCCCATATAAATCAACCTTATTCCTTTTTTGAAATTGTAGCAGCTTGATAGGATTTTTTTTTTAAATATAAAACTATATTTTCAAAACAATTTAACATGATAAAAATAATAAAATCTTCAATGCTTTTTTCATGAACAAAATATTTTTGAATAATTTAAAGCCCCGTGGGTCTATTTATAAAAAAAATAGTACAATTTATGATAAATAACGTATCTTCTATAGCCAAATCAAATATATTGAACTGTTTTTGATATTTTTTCAATGGAAAAAAAAAATTTTTTTTTTGAGCGAAATGGACCTGAATATCTCAGATTTTGAGTCTAAAAATTTTAAAAAAATATGAATTGAAATTTTATAGTCTCCCCTCCGGTTTTTTCATATTTAAAAATAATGTCTGATACGCGTCAAAAGAATAAAATTTTTATGCATTGGTGCATTTTTATAATTTATCCTCCTTTTTATTTCTGCCTGATTAAGTTCAATTAAACGCATTTAATTTTTTTTTGAACTTTTGATGGTTAAATCCTGTTAAAAAATAAATATCTTAAATATTTTATTAGACGCTTTGTTTTAAATCTCTTATTTATTATCAATATTTTCAGTGAAATGATCGTTTTGAAAATCAGTAGCTACATCGATGTTAATTTCATAATCCCAGGTAGCAAATATATACGTATATATATTTTTGAACGCAATTTATTAATTTTACGAATTAAACCAGCTATGTATTACCCAAAAGTATATTTTGTGCTATTAATATTTTTAATTTGTTATTTTGAGGATGAAATAAAATTAGTATTAATTAAAAATCAATAATTTTTACTATCTGCTTCATTAAATTTTCCATATTAAATGATTTTTTGATACAGAAATTATATAAATACTGATTTTTTAGTGCATACGGGAAATAAATAAATAAATAACATCGCTCATATATGTGAGCTCACAAACATTATACAAAATAACAAATATATATTTTGGTTTATATTACACGATATTAAAGTATATATGTTTAATTTAATCTAATTTACTCTCTGTGGACATTTTTTGTAATTATTTTTAGATTAGTACTAATATTTATAATGTATCTTTTTTTTTTTTTACTGATTTAAACAAAAAATTAAGTTTAAATATATAATTTATTTGGTAAAAATACCAAAGCTATGATTCAATATCCACATAGAGACAAAATCTGGCCTTTTTTTTAGAATCCTGGAATTTCAGAATCCATTTTTAATAACTCTAAAATTTCGGGATCCCATTTCATTTCATATAGTATTTATTACTATTACAAATTTAATACCGCTATTATATATGTGTCTAATATAATATTATAAAAAACACAGCATCAAATTAAAACATAGTTTGTTTTTACTTTTTTATTTAAAGTTTTTTATAAATATTAAAAGAAAATACAGCTAAATAAAAAGAAAAGTGTGTACTGATTATGTGAATTTGGTACTTTAAATTGGATTATTATTATTTTTGATTTATATAAAGAACAGGTAATTATTTTGGTGTTTTTTATATAAAATCAATTAAATGAGTATTATTTTTGACTTCTAAATAATGAAAAAAATATAAAAATATAAAAATTTTATAGAGAAAAATCTTTTAAAGCAAAAGAAAACAAAACACAAAGAACTGAAATCTTCATCATTAAGATTATATCTCAATTTTTTACTGAATATTCCTGTTGACGGAAAAACTCTTTCAGCTTCGACTGAAATAGGCGGTATTTTCTAATAACATCTAATAAACAATATCTATATAATAGCCCATTCTTCCTTATTGATTATACACTAATATTACTTTTTGGATAAGCTTTTTTTGTTCAGATAAAATATTGTTATTATTATTATTTTTGAGATTTGATATTACAAGCCAAAGTTTTTCTTCTATTTTTATTGGTTTTTTTTTTTTTTTTTTTTTTTTT
>LSSL01000304.1:0-10907 GCA_001953115.1 Smittium mucronatum | reverse complement strand
TTTTTTTTTTTTTTTTTTTTTTGATTTTTCAAGTTTAAAAGCTGTGTTTTAGAGGTATCTTTTGTATTATATTGTATTAAATACAATAAATTAAGTATGAATATAATATCTGACTCGATATAAACACTAGGAATTTCATAATCTGCTCTATAGTTTAGAATATTCATTTATAAAGAAACTATGAATTATATTTAGTCTAAACATGTTTTTTTTTGAAGTACAATTAAAAGATTTTAAGTTTAGTTCAGTGACTTGATATTGAACTATTAGATTTCAAATTTATAATAGCAATAGAGGCTACTAGTTTTTTTTCTCATGTATAAAATTTATAAAGTGCTGGTTTTACTGTTATTAAACACTCTATAAATATATACATTGTTTAAAAGCATTTTTCCACTAAAAAAAAACCCTGGATATTGAAATCAATAAATGGTTTTATGATTCAATTTTTTTATTTTTAATACTACTAGAGAATATCAAACAAGCTTACATAGCGAGTTTTAATAACCTAAACAAGATTTAATAGTGATATTAATTCAGATAGTGCTTATTAATAAAGTTTCTAATTTTTTAGAATTGGAATTTTAAATATTTTATCGATATTTTTTGCGTTTGATGTTATTGGAGCGATACTTTTTTTTATCCGAGCAAATTAAATTCGGTTTGACTTTTAGATAAAATGAAGCATTTTTCTAAAAAAATCATTATCCCCAGAATCACTTTTTGTCGCCTTCTAGTTTCTTGAATTGTGTTTTAATTGATTTTTTTTTTTTTTACCACGAAGGTATAAATAGCTGACGATTGTATAACATTAGCTAAACATGACCGGTGTTCATATTATAATACCTATCCCATTCCGAATATAATTAAGAGTCCACCAGTTAAAATTATAAAAATATCTGATTTTAAAATTAACCCAAATTCTAAATTTTAATTCTATCGTCTAAAGCAAAATTTAGAAGAAAAATAGTTTTATCTTTGCATAATTTCAAATTTTTTGCCTATATTTTCACAATACTTTACAAGTGTAGACTAAACAGGGTTTATTTATAACAAAAGCCAAATATTCAAAAGTGAGAATAAGAGTGATACGATTTATTTTTAAATGTTAAATTTGCAGTTTTTGTCGATTTTTTATTCCACTAGAGAATGTCAAAAAAAAAAAAAAAACACCCCTTAATATCAGTAGCAGGTTTCAGTAGCTTTTATAAATTAGATGAATTCAACTTTACTATTTTTGGGGGGGGGGCAATAAAAACTCTAAAAGCTAGTATGTAAACATATTTAATTCTAGATAATAATATACAAGAGGATTCATATAAACAAAAGTATTCGGTATTTTCGAGAGCTTTAGAAACCATTTTATAAATATAGTTATCAATTTCATCAGTTCAAACTTGGTTTGAAAAATAATTTTTATTTTTGAGAAATCTAAAATCAGTAAAAATGTGATATGTAATTTATAAGAATCACCAGCAAATAAGTTTATATCGCCAAATCAAACTTGAACTTTAATTGCAGCAGTAAATGTACTGTTAAAAAGGTACAAGAAAATGAAAAATGTGATATTTTTAAGGAATAAATTGAAAAAACAATATTGATATATTATTTCGAAAAAAAAAGACAACTATTGGTTGGTAAATATATAATTATTATCTAATATTATTATTTAGGGCATTATAATCCAACATATAGGGTTTAAAAAAATATTTAGACTGGATATTATAGGTTCAAAAAAATCTTGTTTGGAAAATAAATTATTTACTTGTGGTTATTTCAGGGGCAAGGCACCGACCCTTTGTTTTCGGGATGAAAAAAAAAAAAACAGGAAAAACCGCATAATTGAGATTTCTAAAAATCGGGATTGGGGCTTCTACCGCCATCAGCTTTTTGAAAATTAACTAAAGTAATTGGCTAAATAAAAACAATAGAAATTTTAGTTTAATTGATTAATCCACGCAGACATAACAAAATGGGTCTCTTAAATATTAACAAAGTGGGAATTCCATGAATTATTTGCTCATTATGTTTTCGAGATATTCAAATATGGCATTCCGATATTTGAAAACTCCAAATCCCACATTTAATATACAATGGTCTTTTAGAATTTATCGACCAGAAAATTTATTAATTGGCGCCCGTTATTTTAATTAATCTTAATAAGATTTGATCGCCGAATTGGTATGATTAAACTCGAAAATCCAACTTGTTTCAAGCATTTAATTAGTTGAACGCGAAAATCCAACTTGTTTCAAGTATTTAATTAGTTGAACGCGAAAATCCAAACTATTTCAAGCATTTGATTGGTTGAACGTGTTTTTACGGCAATTTCACAATTATTAATTTTTTTTCGATGCGTATTTTGAGATTGGTACTTTTGTTTTTAACAGCTGGACCAGAAAAATATAATTGAGGCTGTAACAGCAATTTCTAGTAATTAGAATATACCTGAAATTACTAGCTTTTTCAGATGGACAAATAGTTGCACTTTTTAATTATTGCGAGGAATCTCGTTGACGCAAAATGTGGGTATTTTTATTATTTTATGGATATTCCAGGCTTTTATTATTGGATAAAGCTAAAATTTAGATACGTATTTTATTATCGGCTTGTATAATCGCTTTTGCCTGTTATTTGCTAGTTTTTCCTGGGAATGTATATTTGATTTTGTTCTCCATATTTTTGTTCAGTTTTTATAATAAATTACAACACCCCTTTTTTTTATTTTATGTATCGCGGGATTGCTAATGTTGCAAGACCCTGTTTTTTAATTGCAGTTTGGGAAATAGCTTGATTCAAGGCGAAATTCCGGATTTGGTATTTTATGTTTAATAAAAGTTTCGGGGTTTAAATTTACTTGTTTCTGGAGAGAAAATATTGACTAATTTCTGTATTTACAACCGGGATATTTGAGGGCTAGGTCGAGTTTACTGACAAGGGGTACATTATCAGCGATGCAATCTTTAATGTCTACTGGGTCATATGTGTTTCCGTTTATGGCGTTTTTTTAATTGTTTGAGTTTTCTGCTCTTTGCGCCTTCAGATCGAACATGTATTTGAGTTCCTCGCTTACGTATTTCCGGCCAATCTCCTTGTTGAAATACTCTCATATTGGAAAGTGCATCTAATCACAAAAACCCATTTTTTTTTTTGCGTCAATTATGTTTTATTGAGATGGAGAGTTTTATCTGCACATTTTGTTTTCAAGAGTGGTTTTTTTCTACTCTTTCACGGGGAAACGGATTGGGCATATTGGAAACAAGCAGAGTCATGCCGATACTTTCACTGGGGTTTCGATAGCTCTTGTTGAAAATAAAATACACTAATGGATAAACAGGTTAAAGATGGGACTGTTATATATTTACACAAGTACGAGTATTCATTAGTTTCCAAATGGTACTTTTTTTTTTTTTTTTCTTTTTCGGAATTTATCTTTAGCTTTAATCAAGTAGGGTTTAGGACCTACTTACTAACAGCAGTTTGAGCTTTGGCGAGGTATGGTCCCGCTTTAGGGTTGCTAATAGATACTTAGTTTTCCATTTGCCAATATAGACTATAAATGCCACTAAATTAGGCGGGGGGGGGGTTTGTTCTAGTTGGAATCCGATTTGATTAACCCGTTTTTTATCTATTCACCAAAAGAAGAGACAAATTGGATATATTTATTCCAGATATTTAATCCAAATTAACGCCAACCGGAAAGAAATAATAAACATCTGCCAAAATTTGCAAGATTAGATCTTTTTGTAGCAAGAAAAGAATAGAGCGGATTTCGTTCATTTTTTTTTCCTTCCTCCTCATTAGTCCTTGATAAACCCGAAATAGCCGAGAATATATGCAATTAAGAGCTGTGATTTAATGGAAATAGAAATCGGGGGTTTTGCTGGCCAGTCAGAACCATACCTCTTCTCATTCCACCCATTTTTTCCCATTTTTAAACCGTAGAGAGCAAATAGGAATGGGGATTTTTTTTTTCCAGACTTTTGTTGATTAAACTAATTGAAAATGGAGCAGTATATGCTTGGCGTATGAAAATACAAATAGTATTTTTTTCGGCAATTAGCATTCGAGTTCCCAAGAATACAGCCCAGTAAATTTAGAAATAAAAGTCCATCCTTATTATGGATCAAGAACTATTCTGTAGGAAATCGAATAGATGCCATGTTTGAAATCTCTTAATTTCTGCTACTTTTTTTTAATATTTTTTTTGTAAAAGGAATAAAGACATCCAGGCATTGTGGCTTGGGAAAATGGTAAAATGAAGCAGCTGAATAAATGTGCCGAAACCAGTAAAGATATGGTGGACACTATTTAAATATAATTCATCAGTATAGTAAAAAACTGGAGGGGGGGGGTCCATGAATCAAACATGGATTTGTGTTCTGATTGATTTAAAGTACAATAGTAAAAAGTTTTTATTGCCGCTAATAATCCTTGTAGAAGGTATATTTGTGTAGAGATAATTTTTTTTTTTCGCTTGTTTGTTTGATAATCTAAAAAAAGAAAAAGGGATAGCAAGTGGTAATTTATATGAAATGGGAAAGAAAAGAGGGAGTGGTAGGGAGAGTGGAATCAAGGTTAATGAGGGAGTCGGAAACGAAATCGAGAAACGATGCAATACTAATCGTCGTCGTTAGCTTCTTCGACATGAGGTCTTCTATTAGATAATTTGGAAGCGCGTTCCGCCGTATCAGTAGATGTGGAGGTGGATGAGGGGGTGGGTGCAGGCGCAGAAGCAGAGGCAGAGGCAGGAGCAGAGGTAGGAGCAGAAGCAGGAGCGGGGGATGGAGAGACTTGTTTGGTTTTAGGAAGAGAGTTTGGAAGAGAACCAGCCTTTTTCTTTTCGGTTTTAGGGACTTCCCAGGCGTAGAGGGGAACGAAACTTTCAAAGAAACCAACGTCTTCAAACAGATTAGGGAAGATCCAAAGACCGGGTGGGTGGCTGAAAATAGTGATGACGTAAATAATAAGGCGGATGATTGCAATCACAAACAGCAGGCCCAGGAACCCGAATGCGAGGAGGGACAGGTAGTATGAGCCTTGGCGGAGCTGCGAAGGCCATAGAGGGAACATGACACCGGCTAGGACTATCAGGACGAGTCCAATACCGCCAAGAATGATTCGCAGAGGCGAGCCTTGGTATATCCAGGCGTAGTAGTATTCCTCAGAGAAGACCTGGAGAGGACTGGGTCGTAAAGTGCGTCCATCTTCTTCGTTCTTGTCACAACGTACGATCAATTGATGATCTAACAACAAATGAAGCTGTTCTATGGCTTCCACTTGCGATTTTAAGAAGGGCTCTCTCTTATCAACACTCTTGGTCAATGCATTAATTGCGCTTTTCCCTGCATTTAATTTTTAAAAAAAAATAGGAAAGGGGTATAAAGAATTATTAGAAAAAAAAAAAAAGAAAAGATAGATATATTTGAATGAATAACAGTACCTTTAAAGTAGTTGACGCGACGGCCGTTGATGACACCTTCACGTTTCCGCAACCCAGAACTCGAGCCCAGCAGGAAATCAGCTAGTTTGTAAACTTCCTTAGGAACGTTCTCTTTTGGAGCTTCAGAATCAGCCATTTCTTGTCGTCGAATGCAAAATCAAAAAGTCTTCTCTATCGAATACTGTGAGAACGGAGTATATACCAGTCTTTCTTTCTTATATTTTATTTTTGAGAAAAGACACGACTTTCTTTCTTTTTTTTAAAAAAAAAGATGGGGTTGTAGAGAATTACAAGGATAATTTGTTTTTATAAACTCGTAAACAAAAAGATAACCTGGTTGAAAAAGCAACAAGAATAGGAGTTTCAAAAGACAATTGAAGGAAATGATACACTTTTTGTAGCAAAGACTATTTGAGGACAAAACTAAAATAGCAATAAAACAATCAAAGACCGCATACATAAAAACGACAAACACAGCCAATAAACAGTCATGCTGTCTCAGTGATGGACCAATCTAACATCTAGAAAGATGATGAGTGGGCCAGTAGCAGCACGAGGGGGGAGGTAGTGGCCAGCGGCCATTGGTGTAGAGGAGAGCGGCATTTGCCAGAACTGCAAAACGAATAATCGAAGGCGAAATCAAAACTTGCTAATTTTTACAAAACAATTGAATTTGGCAGTAATACAAAAAAAAAAGAAAACCAGCCAGAAAAAAAAATTAAAGAATAGGAATTTCATGCATATTAGAAAGATGGAAAAGCAGCAAAAGAAAAAGAGGCAGTGGTGGATGGCGAATACTAAAAGTAGGGTCGGGTGGTGGCTGGGTTTAGTGCAAGAGTGTGATGGAAAAAGAAAGGGGGCAAGAGTTTACGAGAATTACAAGAAATTGATGATTTTCCGTTTCGAAACATTTATCATAAAGCCGTTATGGTTGGGAATACTGTGGAGGGCATTTTTTTGTATACTCTATTTTGCCACCGTCCCCCCAAAAAACATCAGCTGGTTTATAGTGTATCTTGTTGAATAATCAGAGTGGTATGATATAATACGCCTGACCATCCAACTGCTAAAATGAAGATGAATATACACTTATTAAATAAGGATTCAAGGTTGGGGAGGGATATGGGGGGGGGGGTTCTGGATCAGTTTAGATAAATCCAAACTATTTTTATAAAAAAAAATGTATTGAAATACCAAGGAGTATATATCCGCAATTAGACCGATTATTGGGAATATAGAGTAATGTTACTTTACTTTTCCAAATTATGGAATAAGCTTTCACTGCTAGTATTTGAAAATGAAAAGGTTTGGCTGCAATGTTGACTATTCGTGATGAGAACTACCTACTCCGTTCGTTGTTTGGGCCCATAATCTATCCATCCACTCATACCCAATCCCAACACAACAATAGATTGTTGTTTATTGAATAGAAACATTTTATTAGGTTTACATTTTTACAAATTCGCTAAAATTAAGAGTATGGACGGATCCTCTCCACCAACTCTCACACCATTTAAAGTTTTGCAATACTTTCTATTAGAGTTGAAATAGGATTAGAATGCAAACTAAATTGGTTCGGAGCAGCAACACCGACCTAGTTCTAAACCTACTATGATTATTGTGACTGTGTACATCCAAATATTTTACAAAAACTCACCCCGATTTGCTAAACGTGTTTAAACATATAAAACTTTAAAATCGTTAAAAAAAGGAGGGGGTGAGGAGCTAAGGTCTAATGAAGACTGGAAATGGTTCGTAGCGATGAGGGGAGAAAAGGGCAAGTCATTTGTTGTAAATTAGAATGGTTGTGGGAAAAGAGTCCATCACTATTTGATTAAAGCAAAATAATATTCGAATCCAAAACGGAACTATTGGTCTAAACGGAACAGTTTACGTACCGAGAAGCCAATCCGATTAATGGCTAAAAGAGATAGAGATAAAGGGAAGAAAACTATGCGAGTAATTGGAGGAGGAGGAAAGAGAAACAAACAAACTCGAATGGCTTTAATAAAATCCCCGACTTGAAATAGCTTTAATAATGTCCTCGACTTGAAATAGCATTATTAATACGGATCTTGTCGAGTGCGTCAAATTGGGGGGCAATTGATTTGAAATACAAAACTAAATTTACTCTTTTTCTAATTACTGTATAAAATGGATAATCTGGTCGGATTGCTTGCTGATTGGCATTAACGAGATAGCTCCTGAACATCACCATGACTCTAATTTTCTCCAATATGTCTGATTTACTTTGGAGTCAATGATTTCCCAGCTGCAAGCATGGTGGCTAACCAAACCGTGTTTAATCCTCTCCTTCCAATTAATGGCACTATCTTTGTTTCTTTATCGTATGGATATTTATACAAGCTAGCGTGGTTAGTATTAAGGCGCTTGTAAAAATAAAAAAAATCGAAAAAGAGGGGTATGAATGATTGGAAACCACTTGTGTTTTAAAAAGTGGCAAAGAATAAATAAATCCCAAAGAAATGTTGCTGAGATATTAAAAGGGCGAGAAAAAGAATCAAGAGTGAGAGTGAGAGTGAGAGTGAGAGCGAGAAAAAGAATCAAGAGTGAGAGTGAGGGTGAGGGTGAGGAGTTAAGTATAGGAGAAGTGATGTGGCTTTGAATTGGAATCGGCATGGTTCTTCTTTTCCATACAACCCAGCCGACTATTGCCATTATACCCTTTATTTAGGCCATAATCTCATCCTCATCCTCATCCTCATCCTCATCCTCATCCTCATCCTCATCCTCATCCTCATCCTCATCCTCATCCTCATCCTCATCCTCATCCTCATCCTCATCTCCTCTATTTCCATCACTATATCTCAAGTCAACTCTCAGCTCCCAATTATTTCGAAAAACATTAAAAAAAAAAGCGGTCATATTTGGTAAAAGAGAAATATATAGGCGGATAGTTGCTGTCCAATAAAATGTATTATAATATGCAAGGCGGATAGATGAATGGATGGATGGATGAAGGGGGGGGGTTTTTTTCAATCAGCGTGGGCAATGGGCATGTTCATTGGTGGATGCATGGATTTATCACATTTCTACATTTGTTTATATAATTGGAATGTTTTCGAAATAAGGAATCGGCATTTTGTAATATCGGCGAAATGTGATTGTTGGTGAATCTTATTGGGCACGTGCTCAGAACGTGATTCAGGCATTGAATATAAAAAGGGGTTCCGAAATGTGCTTATTCGTGAGGGACTCATCCCCAGCCCCCATGAGCTAGAATAGGAGGGGGGAGGGAGCTTACAGGCCAGTGGGAGGGGGGCGAGGGGGACGAGAGGGGGGCAATACGTTCAGAGGAACTGTTGGAAAATGCAAAAGGGGTTTAGGTAATAGAGCCGTTTAGGTAAGTGCTGAAAATGGCAGCTAATGGGGTTATGGTTAGGGTTGGGCACTTGGAGGCACCGACGTTGCGGGGCAGTCGAGAAACCTCCCATCCTCTCGCCCATTCCGACTCCTTCTGGTCTTGGTATTTATCTCTCTGTCTATATATTTTTCCATCTCTTTCTTTATTTTAAAACTTTGTCTAATTCAGGAATATTGGGTTTATAAATATATATTTTTATTTTAGCTAAACTCTAAAACATCTCTTAGGATTCCCAAAGTCATTTACAATCAATACCCCAATTGCTTTTGTATGCCAACGGGTCACTATAAAGTCTTGCCCAGATTCCTTCTTTTTTTTTAATTATCGATAAAAGATTATTAAATTACAATTGGTTTGGATTTTATTCCATCTTTATATTTTTTTATACTGTTATTAAGTTTTCATAGCTCCCCCCTAACCCTCCCCCCCCCCTTTTTTTTGTTAAAAACTATAATATATATATTCTTTGTCTTTGCTCCACCTATTTCTGGATTTATCTTGTAGTACTCCCTATTATACCCTCCCCTCCAACCTTTTAAAATAGTTTTTAGTATTTCTCCATAACCCATTAACTAGAAATGGCAGTTGCAAAAGATTCCAAAACTTCTCCCTTGTCAGAACAAGTATCAACTCTTGTTTTATCTGAAAATCCCGACTTGTCTGCTGATTCTGACCTTGTTCCCGTTTCTTCTGATCCTAAACATCCCGCTGATACTTCTTCCCAGGGCACTTCCCTTCTCTCCTACTTTAAGTCCTTGCTTACGTTCAAGGGCGATATCTTTTCGCTTACAAGCCCTTCGTATTTACTAAGTGGCCAGTCTCTTTTGGAACTGAGGTTGGTCCTCTTTCTTTTCTTTTCTTTTCGTTTCTCTTGAACTTATACTTTTTTTTACAATATTTATTAGTACGCATTGGGGTGATTATATCCAACTGCTTTTAGAAATAACTCACGATATGGCTCCAAGAGGTTAACACTTCTTTTTTTTTTTCTAACCTACATTTCCTTTTAGTACTTTGATTATTTGCTGATTTGTATCTTTTTTTTTTCCTTGTCAAATAGAAAAGGTGCTCTATATCTCTAGATGGATGGTCTCTCAGTTCAAGGGTTCTTATAACCCCCAGCCCACTTTGGGAAGTAGGCCCGGTGGTGTCAAGAAGCCTTACAATCCCATTCTTGGTGAGCAGTTCCATGCCACCTTCCCAAGCCAAAAGCATGGTGATACAATTCTAGTTTGCGAACAAGGTATAATTACCCACTCTTTTTTAATTTTTATTTCTATTTTTACATTAATGTATATTTTATGCCCATAGTTTCCCATCATCCTCCTATCACTGCCGTTTATATTTACAACGAAAAGGAGCAAATATATTGCAATGGTTTCTGTAAGTTTTCCATTCAACTTTTTCTTTTTTCAACTCTTGTTTTGACTCTTTTTATTTATTTGTTTTATTTAGTCCAACAAAAAGTCAGATTTTCAGGAACATCAGTCAAAGTGGACCAGTTTGGCCACATGACCGCCATATTCAAACGGACGGGTGATTTCTTTATGATGTCGCTGCCTGATCTGGTTGTTAGCGGGCTGTTTTCCGGGAACGTGTTTATGGAAACCAATGGCAAGAGCGCTATTGTCAGCAATCTCAGCTCCAACACCGCTATGAATTTCTACAAGAAACCATGGCTCTATGGCGCTTACAACAAGTTCGATGCCACTATATACTCGGACCTATACCAAAAGACCAAAGCTGCTGATTCTTTAAAGGGACTGCTTTCTAAAGGCTACAACTCAAACAACATTATTCCCGACTACAAGGCAGAAGGCGTGTGGGACGGAGTGTCAACACTAGAGTCGTTCGACAACGGAGACAATGACTTTGACGATGCTTCTAGCGGAGACAAGAAAGCACTAGAAAAGAAGAAGAAGAAGGGCGTGTCCAAAATCAAGAGCAGTGCCTCAGGTCTGCTGTCATTGAGCAAAAAGAGCAAAGACACCCAGTCCGTCAAATCATTCGACTCCAGGGCCTCGTCAACCCCCGAAAGCTTTGCCACCGCCTCTTCTTCACCAACCAGCAGATCTCTTA
>LSSL01000302.1:5714-18936 GCA_001953115.1 Smittium mucronatum | reverse complement strand
TACCCTGACCTGAAACTTGGCCTCCAGGACATTGGGAAAATGCGAATGGGAACCTTCCGCACCGTCCAGCGACTATCCAATATGAAATTTTTGGACGAAAAATTTAAAAAAAATTGCCCCTTCTGCAAAATCGATGTGCCTGAAACTCTCGACCACATCTTATTAAATTGCTCCCGATGGTACATACAGCGAAATGAAACGATCGGCCGGTTCATACCAGCACCGATCCGCTCGGACATAAAAAACCAACTTTCTAATTTCAATGAATCCCGGTTGGTGATAGTTGGAAAACTCCTTGGGGGGGAGTCTAAACATACTTTAAGTCAGCTCCAGGCTGACACCGCCGATCAAAAATTTGTGTTGGAAACAGCCAAATTTCTGATTGGCATCCGCGTGCCACGAACACTTAAGCTACAGAGTTTAAGTGATTCACCAGCCCCCTTGAACCAATGCCCTCGAGTTATGGAGCTGCTAGAGCGGCAGAGGGGAGTAGGGTGACAAATTTTTTGAAAAAATTTCACTTTTTTTAATTTTTTTAAATTAGTTTTTATAACTTTTTATTAACTTTAAAATAAATTTCCCTTAAAAAAAAAAAAAAAAAAGTTGTGCACTAGCATTACCATTCTTTAGATTTTTCTTCTACCTTTTTTAATTGGAAAATAAAATAAAAGAACCAAACAATATTGATCTTTATTCGTTTAAACCAATAACCTTAGCTAGGACTTAATTAGTCAGATAACTCCCTGACACTAGTATAAAGGATTATATATGAATGCTGTAAATTTAATATAAATATTATTGGATTTATCATTTTTTGATAATAGGTGCAAAATAATTACACCATTTTATTTAGATAAATTAATATGAATGCCCTAAATTTTTTAAGATGCGCGTAATCTTTAGATATAGATGGAATCACACGCGTCTCACATCATCGCAATTCACGTAATGTCAAATAAATAGAGATTCCATGCAATATGGGGGGTTCTTAATGGTTATCCCTTCCAGGAGCAAGATTCTCTCCTAAAAAACATGCATTTTGAAGAAAGTTTTATTTTCGATCACACCTAATTGGAGTATTATCTAATAGTTTAGAGCAAGATCCTAATTGTAATATTTTTCAACTTCGTTAATTATGGACAACCAACACAAAAAAACTCGAATTTTACACAAGAAAAGGTCATATACCCTAAAAGTATATTTCTCATCGTTTTTTTAATACAGAAATCCCGTTCTTAATCATTCGGGGTTTTTTATGTTTTGGGCTAGCGTAAAAAAAAATTCACTCCAAATATTTTCCATGTTATTTTTCATCAATAGTTTTGTAAAAAAAATATATATATAAAGATAAAGAATCTAATTAACTCTGTAAATTCGGCTAGAACTAAAGTCTTTACTACAGAAAAACCCGTTTCAAGTGTATATATTTTAAATCTCAAAAACTTTAAAACTATTAGTTATTTAATTGTGAATTCTTCAAAAAAAAGTGCACTAAAAAATCAAGATAGTTTCAAACCGAAATGAAAAATGTTGCCATGACTATTTGCATACTACCATTCCGTCCACCTTTTCTACCTATCTTTTTACATAAACAAGTTTGTGTTGGAAAATGAAATTTGTGTATTTCTCAAATTTAATCATCAAAAAATTTAAATCTTAATTATCTCTATTTATTGGTGAAAATGTATACGAAATGACTATTATGTGAATTGTTTAGTATGCAAATAGTCCCGAAATCGTATTTTGATATATCAATATACCCGATATAGTTTATTTTTTGGTATATTCAATACAGTACAATATCACTAGTCTAGTGGTAACGGTTGGAAAAAAATTGAAGATAATAATTTATACTATCAGTTATGAAAGGGTAAAGAAATGACCCTTTTTAGTTCTGATATGGTGAACAATTATATAAATTCCCTAATATGAACCATTAATGATATTTGAATACTCTGAATTGCGTTTTAATTATAATTTTCAAAAAAAAAAAGTGTGCTTATCTCTATAATAGTACAAAATACCATATTTATAAGTTTTTTAGTTCTATATAAATTCAAAAAATCACGAAAATCATAAATTCTATTGTATAATCATGGATTTTTTGGTCTAGCGTAATGGATATATGATTTTTTATGAAATTTCCGATTTAACGATAATTACGGCAATGCATTTCTAAATGGAAATTGTATCTAAAAAACCGAAAAAATCTTTCATTCATACTCCTATTAAATGGAAAATAAAAGCCTCCAATAGCAAAACCACCAAAATTTCAGAGATAAATGGTTTAATTTCAGTGAAGAAACACTGCGGTATTTTAATTTTAGTGATTCATTCATAATTTCAGTGGTTTGGACCATTATTTGACAAGAAAAGGGAGAGTTTTATTTTTTTTAAAAAATTTCCCTTTTATATTTTGTTAATCTTTTTTCGGCTATATGAGATGATAAAATTTTTTTTGTAGTTTTCCCAAAAGTAAAGTGTTTTTGATTTTGAAAATTTCATTTAGGTCTATTTATATAAAAAACTAGGCCTATTATTAATAACGCACTTTTTTTTCTTAGGAATATTTTTTTATTTAATTTTTGATCTTTTTTCTAAAAATTATTAATTGAATAATAATGCGTTTGGATATTCTAAATAGAAAACGAATGGTTGTGAAACATCTAAGTCACTATCCACATTTTCACTTTTAAAATAGTCCTTTATGTGCATCAAAATAATTAAAAAATTTCTTTGATATATATTTTTTCATCATTACCCTTTTAACATCTCTTTATTGTAATCTGTTTTATATAAAAAATATATCTTTCTGGATCTCTAAAAAGCAAATAATATCAAAATTTAAATATTATTTTCACTTTTTATTAGGGGGCTATATATTTACAGTTAATAATAATCGGTATCACTTTCTCATACATTTTTTATTGCATCATAAAGTCATTTTAGTTTCAAAATATGAAGCATTACATTATAATTTTCTATATTTTTAAAAATTTAATTTTTTTATGATAAAATTTTCTCCAAGGCAATTAAATTTATTTTTTAAATCATAAAATTTCATATTTTTGATAAAATATTGTATTCTAAGTAGTAAAAAAATATTACGAATTCTAATAAGGGGTTTAAATTAAAATCGTTGCTTCTCGATTAATTTAAATCTCATTTTGTTAATATAAGCATAAAAAAATTATAAAAAAATATATACGAATAAATTAAACGTATATGGGTTCCATATTTTTAAAAAAACCATGTGCTCCATTGTTATTTTTCCAGATAGAAATGGCTCGTGAAAGATAAAAGGGTCTTTAAAACTCCACATAACCACATTTAGATTCTCATTTTTTGGTTTAAGATATTAATTGCTATTATAATTATGAGTTTAATTTCACGAAAAAAATACATCATATTTTATTTTTTATTATGAAAATTCTATTGATGCTAATTTGTTTTTTAAATTGTCTAGGGGTGATAATGAAAATTTTATTTCACAATTTATATCAAAAAAAAAATTTAAATGCTATTTTATCAACAAAATCAGTCAAGCCAAAATAAAGTGGATATTTTAATATTTAAATTAAAAATCGTTTTTGATCTTTTTATTATAGACTGAATATGTATGAAAACTTTAAGATAAATTTATATAGAAGAATAAAAACTGGTATTTTTTTAACTATCTAAAAAAACTGTTTTATAGAAATTTTGTTCTTCTCTGACATATTAAAAATTAATAAAAACTTTCGAATAATTTCCAAAAGAAGATCTTTTTATAATTACTCGATGATTTTATACTTTATCCCAGATCATTACTTCCGAGTTGGGAAATTGTTAAATTTTTAATGGAGTTTTTCCGATTCTAAGAGAATATATCATATTTTAAAACGATCATTCAATTTTATAGACCAATAAATTCATTTATTATCCCTTTATTTTAAAATTTATAAAAATGAACTTTTTTTCCCCAAAATTTAATCAATATATTTGAGAAAATACACATCCCAGAGATAAAATTGGTTAAAAACACTTAATTAAAATGTTTCTTTTGACTTTAATAATATTTATAAACAAATAATCCATAAAATTAAACATAAAATTATGAATTATAAAAAAAGATCATAAAAAAAAACAAAAAAATCAATTTATACATTCTGGTGATAATTTATCACCGAAATTAAAAACTATTTCACTAATTTTTTTTATATTTTATCGTATAATTGAATAATAACTACATTTTATTATAATATATATATATATATATATATATATTAATTTATAAAAAAATCCTAGCTTAAAATTAAAAATTTTGACATTTTTTTTCACTTTATAAAATTTTTCGATTTATTAAAAATAGTTAACATTAAGATTAAAGTTTTTTTAAACTCTATATTCATTACTGTCAAATTATTTCGATAAATCTTTGATCTTAATGTTAATAATTTCTTTAAGATAAATAAACTTCAAATCAAGGTATAAAAGTTTATTTATATAAAAAAATCCGTTAAATATTTTTCAAGATTAAGTGCAATTTAATTTAATATTATTTTTTTATGTATTAACAAATTACGCTTATATTAAATAATATCCTTGAACAAGGAGTTTTTTTTTGTATCAAAAATTTCATTTTAAGACAATTTCATTAAAAAATATACTAAAAAAATATGAAAAAAAGAAAAAGACATATATAAAAGACGATTTTCCCAACTAAAATAAGCATATCAGTCGGAATACCGGCTGCGTACTTGCGGGGAAAAGTTTAAATCTAAAAACAGAAATATACCCGCTCCATGGCATTTTTTCAAGTAGGTGTATGACTGAGGTTACATTCAGCCAAGAATAAAACTCATTTTCAATGAAAAATAGTATATTTAATCTAATAAACTACTAAACAGAGCCTAATTTTAATAGCATTAATAAATTTGGACTCCTAACCAAACGTGGGTTTGGTCAAAATGGCTTTCATAGAAATATTCGTTAGATGCTGAGATCCTTATGACTGTCGAACACTGAATTTTTGCGCCAGAATATGTCAGCCATGAAAAACTATTGGTTCCTCTTGTTTAGAGATGTATCTTCTCTGGAATTGCTTCCCAAAAATTGCTGTTAACTGTATCCACTACTCCCAAAAAATAATAGTGAGACTCTGTGTGAAATTTTAGTTTAATTTATTTTTAAATTTAAATTATTAAGCCCCAAAACTCGGTAAGGTATTTCACTCTTAGTGATCCTTGAACAAACAGAAATATTAAAGAATGTGACTAATTTAAAAGAAGTGAAGTTTAGATAAAATAAACTCGCATTTAATAAAGGCAATATGTAATAGATATTTTATCTTAGATGAAATCCTAGTTATAAAGGAGAGAAATGGATTTTTTTTCTTTATCATTTTTTTTGTTAATCCAAAAAAATTCTAAAAAAAACTCATAAACAATTTTTTATTTTATTTATAACACGTTTAATTTTCATCAGATTGGCACAACAATTTTTTGATTTATAACCGAAATATTATTGAGAAGAATTCATATTATTTCAAATTTCTGTTCTATATTTACTTTGGTTTTATATAATTTCCTCATCCAGCGACTTTAAAAATTTACACTCATTCCAAATATTTTTTTTTGTTTCTTCGAAGTTTAAAAAGGTAATTTAAATGTAATCTTTTTTTTTTTTTGTAAATTGAAATGATTTTTAACCGAATTTTGTGATTTAAATAATTTTTATGATTTATTTTTATACATCTGTATTCTTTATAATTATTAATATTTGTAGAATTAAACTTTAAATCAAAGTATTTTATAGAGTAATATTAAAAAATAAATATTTATTTTTAGAGCCATATAAATAGCTAATTAATTATGAATTATTTTCTAACACGCATATTGGTTATATTTTATTTCTAAAAAATGCTAATTAAATATAAAATTATATAGTTTTTTTCTAATTTGGACGTATTTCTTTAATATCTGAGTAATTGACATTATGTATTATGTATTATGTATTAATAATAAATGCTTTCGGTCCATAATTATCTCACCACTCTTAAATTTACTTATTTACAACTTCAATTTACCTAATTCATTCTTTTTTTTTTGTATCACGGAATTTTATTGTAAGATAACGTCATTAAAAACTATACTAAAAAATATGAAAAAAAGAAAAATTCGTATAGAAAAGACTATTATCCTAACTACAATAAGCTCCTCTGTCGGACTACCGTCTGCGTACCTACGGGAAAGGGGTTCAATCTATCAACCGAAAGACCCCCCTCTGTCATTGCTTCAAGTAGGCTGGATGACTGAGGTTGCGTGCAATCAAGAATTAAGCTATTTGTAAATGAAAAATAGTTCATTGAAGCTATTGAGCTCTTTAGTCAGAGCCTACTTCTAACAGGATTAATAAAATTAGGCTCCTACCCAAACGTGGGATTGATCGACATGGCTTTCCTACAAATAGCTGTTAGACGCTGAGATCCGTCTGACTTTCGAACGCTGGACTTGTGCACTAAACTGTGTCTCAGCTGTGCTAAAAGATCGGTTCCTCCCGTTTATAGATGGTCATCCTCTGGAATCGCTGTCCTCCAAATCGCTGTGCGCTATCTCCACTACTCCCAACCAAGAATAGTGCAACGCTGTGCGCTGTCTCTACTACTCCCAACCAAGAATAGTACAAGGCTGCGTGAAATTTTAGTCTAGTGTACTTCGAAAAGTACACTATTAAGCCCCTAAACCACGGCAAGTTATTTCGTTCTTAGGGAAATAATTCATTGATATGTTCAATATATCTATAAAAAAAATACAATCTAGTAGATATTTTACTTGACATAATCTACCTAATATATATTATTGTAAAAAAAATTTTTTTTTTAAAAATTAATTTTTTATACAAAAATGGAAAATTATAATTAACTAAAATACTTTTTATCAAAAAAACTTTTTTTCATTATTTAAAAAACGGAACATAAAATTTTGAAAATGATTTCTCAAAATTTTGCAGAGATGTGATGAATCTTAATATATGAATTTTTCGAATAATTCCTTGTCCTAAATCTAGCCTTTCTTTATAATAAATTTAGGCTAGGGGTTTACTTTGGGCTTCAAATGAAAAATAATAATAATAATAATAATATTATATTTATTGTAGTAATAAAATTTGCTTTTAATAATATATGTTTTTCCTCTTTATATAGAAGTTTTTTTAAATCATTTAATGGATTACTATTATAATAAAAAAATATCTAGATATATGTTGAGATAAGTTTATATAAACAATACCTTTTATAAATGTTGTTTACTAAGAATTTTGTCTTTTTTTTTCGTAATTTGTCGATATTTATTTGTAGTCTGATTTATCTACGAATAATTTAGTCCAAAGCCTTATTAATTAATAATAAAAGATTTTATAAAAAAATAAACCAATTTTTTAATATATCTTTTTGGTTAAATTTCAATAAAAAGATAATATATTTTGTTATATTTTATTGGCTACAAAATAAAAAATAGATGCTTTTTATTATACGATCTTTTTTCGGTTTATTTTTTTGTTAATACTTGTAAATATTTATGAAAATTTTATTCGCTACCTTGGGTAATCTAAAAAGAAAGGCTATTATGGAGCTGATTAAGAATTAAAATGCGTTTTTTTACTATAACGCTCTTTTGAGCTCTAAATTTTGTTGTTGATAAAATAATTTATGATAATTTATTTTGATGGATAGCTAATTCCACGAATTATAACAATTAAACTAAATAATTGAATATTTTATTCGTGAAAAATATTTAAAGTTAGAATTTATAACAGAAAGGATACTTTAATTCATAGAATTATCTCTCTCGAGGCTTAATATACCGAAATAAACTCAAAAAGAGAATTTAAAACGCATTATAATAAATAAACACAGTTTTTCCGACATTTAAAATTATTTATTGAAGCTAAATCAAAGGCTTTTATTCAGGTTTCTTCACTTAAATTATTTATTTAGCTCGTCGAAATTTTTTTTGTAATTCTTTTAATTCTCCATCTCTTTTTTATTATTTTATTTATTTTAATATATTACGTCAATATATTTAGTAATAAACACTTTTTTGTTGAATGTAGCAAAAAAAAGAATTGTAATAGATCGAAAGTAAAAAAAAAATTGATAAAAATATTGATAAATCCTTAAAATATTTATGATATCGACTGGCCTATAAATAAGGATGAAATAATTTAAAAAAATCAAAAAAAAATTCAATTATTATTTATAATTATATTATCTAGAGCACGAGTTATATAATTTGATCAAACTATAATAAAATTTAGATTAAAAGAGTTGATTAAGCTTTTATACTTTAAAAGATGAATGTTTTTCTCGTAAAGTAAATTAAATTAAATTTGCCTATATTTTTAGATTCAAATTTTTAATAAATCCAAAAATAAGTTTGAAATCTAATATACCTAAATAGATTTAAACATAAAAAGTTCAATTTTTTTTTTTGATCAAAATAAATATTAAAATCACGGATTTTTTTTACCAATTGATATATGTTCAAATAAAATAAATATAATTCGAATATTTTAATCCGTTATTTTTTTCTCTATTACGTTATTTAATTCATTTATTTAAAGCTTTATTATAAATTTATTATATTAATTATAAATAAATAACTATTTGGATATAAACTAGATTTTCAAAGTAACTTAAATATATCAATAAATGTAAAATTACTAACAGTTTCCCTAAAGAATCTTACTGAATAATTTTCACAATGCTATGGCAGAGAAGAAAAAGATATATAAATCATATGAAGAAAATTTCATTCCCTTTTAGCAAAAAAAATTAGCATTTTTTAAATTTTTTTTAAAGTTTTAATAAATTGAAAAGAGTATTAAATTATGATATTTATTTTACCGTAATATGTATATATTAATTTGTGTAAAATGATGTAGGATTTAAATAAAAATAGTTGTACTAATATTTATCCACATGTTAAAAGTAATACATATCGGTTTCAGGTGAAGCAAATATTTTTTCGGATGTATTTAATCTCAGATTTTTGGGATAGCAGAAAAGATTAAAAATAAATCTCAACTAAACTCTAAAAATACTTGTATTTATCATATTATTTTTATATTTCTCTCTTTTTTCGAGACTATGATCACTATTTTTACTCGTGATGATTTCATAGAACTTTATACTTTCAATTTTCTGAGGATTTGGTTGTATGTGAATTTTTGAAAGATGTACATAAATATGTGGAAAATTCGGCATTATTTAGAAAAAATCTATATTATCCACAAATTTTTTGAACAAGTTTTTTAATACTCAATTTTTTTTAAAAAAAATAACTCTTTCTCTGTTTTCGGAGAGCACGTATATATATTATGAACGTTTTTGAGAACTATATAATAATTTTTATGAAACGATGTTAATAAAAAATAAGAAATAAATAACTCAATAAGGAAATCTAATTTAATTATTACTACAAAAAAGGGATTAAAACTAAAAATCTGTACCAATCTATAAAAATTGATCCCAAAAAAATTTACGAATAATAAGTTATAAAGATACTTGATTTTTTTCTTCAAGTATTACAAAGAATTTAGAGGAAATTTAAAGAGATAATTCTTTACTATTTAGTAATTTCGATAAAAATAACAAAATTCATTTGAATAAAACAATGCAAAAGAACTAATTGAAGTTATTAGAGCTATCTTGAAATCGAAGAGGAAAGGGTATTAAACACCAATTTGAATTTAGTTTGGTGTTATAAAGCATGAAACCGTGAAGATAGAAATATTATGAAATCCTAAGAATTACTAAAACAAAAAGAGGGGCACATAGTATTTAACAGAATAATTCTGAGCGTCAATTATCAAGACAATAAGCACAATATTTCCATAAATTTACTAAAATAATACCCGTTTACAGATAATTTTAATGTTTTTAACTTTATACAAATAAATAAAAAAAGAAAAAAACGAACATTAATAAAAAAAAAATACATATTATGTTTTATTAATTAAAAACCAAACTTTTAAAATGGAATTAGTCAGTAGAAAAGCTTTCTTGGAGTCAGTTCAGGCGGATATGTGCAGAGGAAGTCATTTTACTCCATAACTCTAAAGAGAAAATATATCTCTGAGCCAGAAATAACTCCTAATATGTATTTATAATTATATAGTGGTCTATGTCTAATTAGTTAAGTCAATATTCAAGAAATTTTTGAGAAGCTTGTGACCGACTTTTTGGAATTATTTCTCTATTTTTTTTCCATTATAAATTCCCTGAAATTTTTGTAAAACCAAATTTAGCCTTTTTCTTACAAAATTTAATATATATCATGGTTAAAATCGATTTAATTATAAAATATTTGCTTTTTCTAAAAAATAATTTGGATATGTGCTCTTATTTATTTTGAAAAAATGGATGAAATATATCAAGCCCTAAAGAAAAGGTGTTAAAAAGTTCGCGCCTAAATTTTTTTATAACTCAAACTCTTTTTTTATACAAAAAGGTGGTGTTTTTCCTGATAAAAAATCTTCAGGTCTTGAAGACGTCATCTTTTTCTGTTTATAAAAAATAAATTATGATATGAAAAAAAAAAAATTCACATTCATATTGTTTCTAAAGCATATATAATGAGACAATTTTTTTTTTTCAAAACCTCGAAATTTTATTAAATACAGTTCCTCTAATCGCCATTGAAGTGAAAATAAACAATTTACAAATCAATGGAGATGATGTCCTTAGAAAATTCCTCCTTTTTTCAAGTTTCAATCAATAGAATAAAAAAATTAAAGTTTATAAAGAGCTTGTCCTTGGGTGCGATTTTCGATCTTTTACTCTTCTTATTTCGGAATTGATAAAGCCGTTCTTGTAAGCCTGAAACATTTCGTATAATTCTACCATTCGGAGCCCTATTTTAAAATAAAAAACCTCAAGATTTTTAGAAAGTATATTATAAATTTGAGTTTCATAAATATCAGAGGCACTAATATATCTTTCCGAATAAAAATAAGCTATAACGCCTTGGGTTTCATGATTTATGGTCAAATATCCGTATCTCTCGATTTCCAGTAAAATTCTAGCTCCTTCAACTTTTTTTTTCTCTTTTTTCTTTTTAAAATTACAATTATAGCGATTATTAATTCAGCAGATATTATGATATCTTTATTGTTCAAGCAAAATTTCTCTTCTTTTTCTAACAATTTTTTTTTTAAATTAAAAAAAAAATGTTGAAAATTTCAAAAATAGCTCTAAAGCAGTATTAAATAATCGAAATAAAAAAAGTTATTTAAAATAAATTTTCTTTTAGCCACCGAAGCAATTTTAATAATATCCAAAAAAAAAGATGGGTTACCGATAAATCCAGTCTTTTGTATTTAGCATCGATTTACAAAAATTCTGTAAAATAGAAAAATTTATGTTTATTTTTGTAAAAATAATTCTCTCGTGGTTTAAATCTTATGAAAAAAAAGAATAAAATAGTATTGAAGTCTATAATATTTCATAAATTTATATATATAGATTTGGGTACCTCAATTTTTATTACTCAAGAGGTTTAAAAAAAAAAAAGTTTAAAGCCTTATTGGTGACATGATGCCAGTTTATTTAGTTGAATATTTTAATATAAAAGTTAAATGTGTTTTTATTGCTTTATTAAATAAATCACTTTATCAGTTTTAGGTGATAAGATTTCAAAAATTGATTTATACCACAATATAACACTTTCTTTTAACCAATTAAATACTTATATCGGAAAATATAAATAAGATTTTGAATTGCGAATCCTATAGGTATTTATTTTGTTAAAAACGAATTAGCTTGTCATTATTAATAAAATATATACCTTTTTAAGAATTGATGCAACTTTAATACTAATGATGCTCATGTTTCGTTAAAATTAGGCAAGTTTTTCATAGGGGGCTACTTTAATTCAATTAAACAAAATTTGATAATTTGTTTATCAATCCCACCATTTTTATTATGCATTAACACGTTAAAATTTTTTTTTGTGCGTTAATATTTATATTCGATGTTAAAGTCTGTACAATTTCTAGTGATAAAATTGAACAAAAAATGAAAATCATATTTATAACATCATCCCAGAAAGGGTTAATATCTAATGTTTTGTGTCTTTGGAATGTACAGAGACAAAATATAAAACTTGAGGATCAAATAAGTGTTATATTTTTTCTTCAAGATTTGTGAAATGAAAAATACTAGTTTTATTTTAGACAAATTCAATCCAATAATAGGCAGTTTTAAATCACTTTTAAATTCAATAGCTTCGAAAGTTAATTCTGTAAAAATTAGAATAGGAAATAATAAGTGGATGGAAAGATGAATAAGGTCTATCAGATGATTTTATTGGAGCACCCAAACCTACAAATTCAAACTCAAAGATAAAAAAATCACGCTTCTAAAATTTAAAGAAATGATATAATATAATATCGTATTTTACTATAATTACTAAAAAAGCAATAAAAACAAAATAAAAGTATTAGGAAAATGATAAATCGTTTCAATATATTAGCTGGTCCTAAAAAAATTGGGTTATAACCTAATTTGCAAAAAAATACTTTCATTAGTCTAGCTATTTTTGAAATTTCTTTATTTTAATGTTTTGAAAATTTCATAAAAGAATGTATTTTTGTCTTGATGATGAGGGATTCGATCTAAATTCTAGTGAAAAAATTGGAGAGCACATTGCAGCCTGTCCAGATTATAGCTCACAATATATCGCATTCTTTGCAAACATATAGACTATTTATTAATTTTCTACAACAATTCGTACATTATCTGTGGAGTCGTTTTGGTTGAACAATTATGAGTATTTTAAATCTTCACCAGAAGGAAATAGAATAACATTTCTCGTGTTTTTAAATTAACAAACTTTTACAACAGCTTTTGATAAATAAAAAGATTAAAGTGCTACAAAATGTCAAGACAAATAAGAAAGTAGTATCATTTACTTTATATGCCTTTTAAAACTAAGATAAGAGGCATTCATATACACAAATCAATTCACATTATTGAGAAAATAAATGCGACAAATGGAATGGGTTTCTAGTTTATTAAGAGTTAATAATACAAGAAAATTAGCCAAAAAAAAAACGGCGTGATTCAATCATTCTAACGTTACCAGGTAACAAATAAATTGAATTAGGAATACATAATTTGTGGAGGTTTAACAAACTTTGGCCGTGAGGCTAAGAGTTAATAACACTCCCCCCCCCCCCCCCC
>LSSL01000301.1:13148-31406 GCA_001953115.1 Smittium mucronatum | reverse complement strand
TATATATATATATTATCCAGAAATAAGTTAAAACGTGATTATTTTATTTGAATATGGGCTTTATTATAGTTGCAATTTGTTTTTATTAAATTTAATAATTTTATCCGTATAATTAAGCAAAGGGGTTTATCATTTTTTCCGAAATTTTTAACCTTTTTTACAGTGAATTTATCATTTGAATCAAATTTTTCATAATTTGGGCCAAATGTTTTATAAAAATGTGAAAAACTGATATTATGGAATTGATTATTTTACCAAACAAAGCTTTGTTCACCAGTAACTAACGATTTCTATAATAAAAAAATATTTCATTAACCTAAGTTTACATCCATGAAAAAAAAACATATATCCAATAATCATTATTATCATTTAAAATGTGATATATGGGAGATTATTAACCCTAACAGATGCTTTTTTCCAATAATTATTGTAGAGTTATTTTATTCAAGTAAACTATTGACTTAGTTCTATTTTTAGTTTTAAAATTTGTGGTAAATTTTCCTATTTTAAATTCTACACAATTGATATTTGCTACTATTACTTTTTTAGGCGAATAATAATCATATTATTATTAATGGATATTTTTATTAAAAAGTAAATAAAAAACTTTTAATAGTAAAACGTATGTTCTTCTAAAGAATCTGCCATATTTATACATAAATACTTAAAAATGTATTTTATTTGCCATATTTAAATAATAACAAATGATACATGTAATTAAAACATAGGTTCAGTAAAAAAATTAAATATTTTTCCCAATGGAAAAAAACTTCCATAAGCATAACTGGATGCTAGAAAACTGAAAACGATATAAATAAAGAAGCTTAGAAATTTGGAACGACTAAGATTTTCACATTTTTTCCATCTCCTGGTAACAATTATTCAAACCCATATATCTTATTCGAGTTTTTTCTATTTTTTACTATACTATTCACCACGGCATCCCCAAATAAACTTGATCCTTAAAATAGGCATGTTTTATAGGAATCCCTAAGTCCAAAGACATATTTAAAGAAAGAGAATTTATTTATTTTATTTTTTAGCGCAATAAAAGCGAATTTATATCAGATCTTTACTTATGTTAATATTCTTATATTATATTAATCTCATTAAAGATTTAAATGAACCAATTTAATCAAAAAAAATTATTTATTATATAACTTTTCAAAGCCCACCACTTATTATTTTCTTTTTATAAAAGGAATGATTTAAAAACCGTAACATTAGATATCACCAATTTTTTCTATTTCTATTTTTATTTCTATTTTATTTTATTTTCTGCAAAAATAATTTAATAATTTTTCGAGTTTTGGAATATTGGCATATTCCCTAATTTAAATTAATGAAAATTGGAATTTTTTCCAAAAAATTTATACTAAAAAATCAGGACACTTTTATTTGAAATGAATTCATTTATTTTAAAGTTGATATGATCGAAAAAAATAACAATTTTTCATTTCATTACAACTATTGATAAGTGAAAATTAAATCAATGGAATTTTATGTTATTTTTTTGTAAATCGCGATTTTAATTATTATTATTAAAGTGAAGCCTTTTCTTAATCTATATTAACTCTCAAGGTAAAAAATAAAAAAAATAATTGTGAACTTTAAAAAAGTTTTATTTATGATTTTTTTGAATTTTACTGCAAAATTTTATCATAATTTAGAAAAAATTTATCTAAGCCAAAATAAATCTAGATTTATTTTAAATAAAATGATGAATATTTGAAAAGGGATAATTAATAGAATATTTAATAATCAAAAATCCTTCAATCAATCATTGATGTTGGGCACTTAAACCAATAAAGTAATCTCAATATTATAGTTATGAAAATAGAATAAATTATATATTATATAAGAGTATTATTTAATACTCAGTTAATAAAGTGTAAAAAAATTAATAAAAATTTTAAGCTTTAAATACACCAGAACTTATTTTCATAATTTCAAATGGCAAAGACAGATCGATTACTTGCTAGTTACTTATACAGGTTAAATTTTTTGTATTCGAGATCATAATAACCGAAAATTTGAGTTTAAGTTAAAAAAATTTATGTATAATATCTCATTATGACTATAATTTTTTATCTTTTAAAATATAATTTCCACATTTTCTTGATGTCGCATGCAGGTAATATATAACCAAATATAACTTAACTATTTCAGATTATTTTTTTAATGTGGAACATGCTTTATTTTATAAAATCTTTATCTGAGCATTAAAAACAAATTAAATCAAAATATTTATGATAAAAAGGATTTCTTTACTGGAGAAGAAGCAGAAATATTGAAAACCCCTGTTTTTATGCAAATTTAGATCATTAAAATTACAACATAATTTCAGTCAGCGCTTTACCAATAACCAATTTCTATATATTTGATGAAATTATTTTATATTTAATTTAATTTATTTATATTTTGTTTTGAAATTTTTTAAAATAGAGTTTTATTAACTTAAAAATTTCAATGTCGGTATTAACAAGCATGGGTTGCAAAAGGTTATAACTTATGCTCACGAATAAAATCAAAAAAATTATCTGAATCTGAAAGATAGAAAGAATTTCAACGAGAATTTTTTTAAAGTTTTTTCGATAAAGTTAAACATTTAATTATGCGATCCTATTTAACATATCAAACAATCACGAGTTTTTGAATTATTATTTGTATATTTTATTGTTATTTTTTTTTGCATTTCTCTAGCGAATAAAAAGAAAATAACTCATAATATAAAAAAAATTTTATTAGTTAATACTCCTTTAAAATAAATTAATGTTAAAAAATAAATATACAGTTTGTGAAAATTTGGAATCATATTTAGAAATTATTTAAAAAAAGAGTAAAATTACCGAAAAAAAAATATTTAATTTTTTTATATTTTAAACACAACTTTTTGCCTTCCTCTCTCTCCCAACAGCCCCAAAACCACTTTTATTCCATATTAATTTTAAAAAATTATCTATTAAACCATCTTTTCTTTCTTTCATTTTTTTTCAACCTCTTTTATTTCCATCATCTTGTTTCCTTATAATCAAGATCTTTATATGATTGCCCTTTTTTGTTCAAAATATTTTAGTAAGCCATCTTCTTCATCATATTTAAACTCCTTTTTTTAGCATAAATTTATTTTTTCCACCTTTTTCCGCACAATCTGATTATCTGGTTTTTATAGTGTTCGCAGATTATATATATATTCTATACTTTTTTTATATTTTATTTTTTTAAAACTTTAATTTATATTTTTTGAAAACGAATAAGTTTCTTATTTTCTTACATATAGTTATATGAAGTTCAATTTTTTTTGCTGCTTTTTTGATATTTTTTTTCATACTCCGATTTTTTATCTTTGACCATCACTCATCATAAATTTGGGATTTAGACCTGAAAAATAAATCATATACATCAAAATATGATTTGTCAATAAGATAATACCAACTAATATTTTTTTAAAAAAATAAATCTGCTTTTACTTATTAATTTTCTTAGTTTTTATTTTATTTATTTAAATAAATATTAATGTCATTTGATATTTTTTTTTTTTTCTGAAAAATTTTTATGAAAAAAATTATGGTAGAAAACTCTGTAAATATTTTAAATCATACTTTCAGATAGGAATAAATCATCATCATGGTAGCTCTACTAAAATTTAATTACTCTTTACATTAGGCTTATTCCCTTTGATATTTATCCAATTTGTGATTTAAATTTTTTTGAAAGCTCTTTTTTCTCGTTTAAATTGACATGCTTGATTGTTTCGTCTTCAATTGTGTTGCCATAAAGTTCTTCTCCATATCTTATATTCCTAATTTTTTTTGATTTCTTCTGAAACAACGACCTTAAATTCTAAATTTGAGCAAATATTAACATATTTTAGTTAATTATTCGATATTTTTATAGTCATATTACCGATTCTATAAACGAAGTCCAAGGGTTATTTTTTTCCAGGCTCCTTGCATAAGTGAAGAAAATATTTTTCATCAGCATTCTGAGACTATAAATAGTACATATAATATATAAAAATCTCAACAAAATCTTAACAAAATCTCAATTGAAGCATAACGTGACCTTATGGTTGTACCCATAATATCAAATTATTATTTTATATAGTGGCCTTAAATGTAAAATCTAATCCTTAGTCGATGTTTTGTGTCAAAAGAATAGTTTTGGATAGAAAAAAATTTACTTCAATACCATCAAATAGACCATCAGGATATTTTCAGTGTAAATATGAATTATCTATTAAGAAAATAGTTTTGAATTTTATTTTATTTTTTTGTAGTACTTTTTGAAATATGATATAAGATATTTAATGAATATTTGTTAAATATTTCCTTAATCTTGTAGCATATTTTAAATCTTCTTAATATCACTATGAGGGGTTTTTTATTCAATTGATTCTTGCTTTTTCTCTTTTAATAAGGGCATATAACCATGGGCTTCAATTTAAGGTCACCTCTGGAATTCGACTGTATAATTAAGGTAAATATATCTCTTGAGTGCTTTAACCTCGGTGAAATCAATCCATTTACAACGAATAGGCATATAAAAGCTAAATCAATATTTAAGAATGCGGAGTATTTAACTAAACTATAAAATCGAACTCTTTTTTAAAAAAATATGTGATATTGATAAATACTTGCAACTCAATTAAACTTGAATTTTCCATTTACACTTATTTTTACAAATCAACCCCATTTATATAACTTTTTTCTCCTTTTAAGTAAAAACACTTTTATTTACGTAGTAAAATTTTATTAAAAAACTGCGATAATACTGATTTATAGAGATTGTATTCCAAATTATGATTTGGTGTATTTAAGGGGGTCTTTTGCGCTAATTGCATAATCTATATTATAATAATCCTTTTAAAAATAGCTATCATTAAAGCAATCATAGCCAAAATCAGTTCTTTCATCCAAAAACTTCCCTAAAAGGCTTAACAGTTTTGAGGATTTTGTGCTAATTTGGCGGATTTTTATTCGCTAACCAAAAATATATTCATTTAACCCTTTCTAGGCCAAAATTTATATCCCGCTCCTATTTGATAATATTAACAATTCCTGTTGGCCCATAATATCAATTTACTCAATAACATAAAAGAATTGTTGATCTAATGATAACATTGGACGAAAAATATAAGTCATTTTAATGCCTTCATCCCTGAAAAAGTTAAATCATCTAATTCCGCTGTTAACATTCTATCGAGATAAAAGCTTGAAAAATATCTACTTGTTATAATTAATATGTTAAACTCTGATTTAGAACATTCTGCCAATGAGAAAAATTCTGTCGCCGAGGTTGAACCTTCAGAATCAGTTAAAATGCCCATTGATATTCAAAATGTTCATTCCTCAAATTCCTTGGTAGCAAACTTTACCTCTGAGGAAACCAAGAATTTATTAGTAAATAGTGACCTTGATTCTCCAATTGCGGAACTGGAATCAATTTCTTCGAAGATCCCTGATGATCCTTCAAATCCCAAACTTTATACTGTAAATAATTCAACAGAATCCATTCCAACTAAACCTAGCTCGGAAATCAACATTCCTGAATCCATTTCTTCAGAATCATCAAAGACTCCTGAAAGTTCAATCCTTCCTAATCACCCGGATTCAAAAACTGGTATTATCCCGCCTTTAAATATGGATTTCGAAGACGAACTCCCTGAATCCATTAAAGTTTCTTTAAATGATCCTGTCTCCAATAAACCCTCTTCTACTGATACAGCTCCTTCGAATTTTTTTAATGAGTTTACCCCTGTCTTTGCTACCCAAGCTGATATTGTAAGGGCAAATCAAAAGGATTGTTATTATGAATTGTTATTATCTTCACAAATCGAAGAGGTTTCTCAAATTATGTTAGGTAGTAGGTTTGTTAACCGCAACAAAAACAATATTTATAAATTTGGCTCCTTCTGTTACTATATATTGACTGTTATGAGAGGGATATCCACACTTGGCGAAGAATATGTTTCAATTTTACAATTTGATTCAAAGACCAATCAATACCCCTCCTCTTTGAAGAGATTTTCCAGTTTGCTAATGAATGTTTATGGCGCAGATTTGTTTGCAAAAATAGTATCCAAAATATTCTCCAAGCTGTCTGCAAATAATCCAAGGAATTCAATAGAATCTAATATTTCAAAACCCATTCAACCTTCATTTATGAAAAGATATTTTTCCAGAATAATTCATAATATACGTTCTTCTATAATATTCCAAAGATTATCTATTGTCCGTCAATTTGATTACACCAAATTGGCACCCATCTTGATAGGCGCTAATTTGGCTGCTTTTTATCTCTTTGGAAAATACTACTTGTTATCCAAACGATTAGTAGGTATTGAATATGTAAAACTGCGAAATTTATCCGATGGAGAGCTCAAATCAGGATATGAATTGCTAGGTGTTCTGATGATAATTCAATTCGGATTCAAAGCTGCTGCTGCAATATCTAACCAGCTCATTTTAAATTACAAATCAGATCTAAAAAATAGCCCTTCAGAAACTAAATTACAGTCACTTTCGTCTTTTGAAGATTCCGATATCAAAAATAAACTTACAAAGTCTCTTAACCACACTTGTAGTTTGTGCTTGGAGATTACACAAAACCCCACTATTACTAAATGCGGACACGTTTTTTGCTGGGATTGTGTGTTTGAATGGTCATGTAAGAATGATGTCTGTCCCTTATGTAGACAATCTATTAAGCAATCTCAGATTTTCCCTATTTACGGTTACTGATTTTTTCCCTTTCAGTAACTTGGTAAAGTTTTTTCTTAAATCAGTCATCGTAAATATTCGACGAGTTTATAGACCTTTTTTGGCATCTTACTATTTAAAAGTATTATACAGTGTCTACTTTTTTTTAATATCCACATCTTTTTGCGGATTTGTGGCGATTGTCTTTGGTGCATAAGACTTTATGCTTATTTTTAACAAAATTTTGTATTTATTACAATAGCCAAGTTTAATTAAATAAAAAAATCCTTGGTTATACAATTATTTTTGACAAGTCATCATGATATTTATATTTTTTTATGCAAGAAAGAAAAGGTTTATTTAAAAATAAGAAAAGAAAACAATGATTTATAGCACTTTTATTTAAAATTTATGATGTGGGTCTATTTCTTAGGTTTTGATTTAGGTTTGTTGTTAGATTTCGAATATCTAGATTTATACAACGCTCTGTTTTTCCGGATCTTCTCAGCAGTCAACAGTTCATTCTTTGGCTTTCTTCCATCATTAGCATTAAACTTCGTCTCTATACCTTGACTGCCAGAATTTGTTTTGCTGCCGTCACTAGGTCCAGATAGTTTGCGTTTTTTCATAATTTTTTCATAATTAACATGTTTACTATCAATATGTTTCGGTGCAGATATTTTAGTATGGAATCCTTTAACTCGTTTTTTGTTTTCGTAATTATTGCTAGATCCAGGTGTTTCAATTTGGCCGACCTGAACATTTGGCAACTTAGATTTTTTGAGATAATCTTTGAAAGCGTCAGTTTTATATGAGGCAGGGAGTTTAACGCCGCTTTCAGTAGTAATAAGCTTTTTATTATCACTACCTATTCCTAATCCCTGTACAAAGTTTTTCTTTTTTGAATCCCATCTAAGTACTTTTTTGTTTATTGGCTTGGAGAAATTGTCATCGTTTGTTAAAGATACCATGGCGTTTTGAGCCTGTTCAGCAAAAGTGTTTCCTTTAAGCAATGCATAGCTATAATATATAACAAAAAAAAATTAAAAATTAAAAATTAAAAAATAGATTTCTATTATATATAAAATGATGTATTAGGGTTATAGGATAATCATAGTCGTAATTACCCTTTTTCAGTGTCGGCATCTGGTTTCCTGTGAGGAATATAATATTCATCGTCAGCAAACGACTTTTCCGGCTGGACCTCAGATGTTTTAGTACTCAGCTGTTTATTTCTTTTAGAATTTTCTATGAAATCCGAATTCTTTCTACGGAATTGAACAATGGCGAGGCGGGCTGGATCTGCAATAAGCTTATTTCCTCGAAGTCCTTGCTCAAAAATAGTTTGATTCGGTTTGTAACCAGAGATGGAGTTGATCATAGATATTTGGGTTTCATTTTGAGAGCTTGTGAATAATGGATTGGGATAATTGATAGCTTTGCTTGAGACCAAAGCTTTAGCCTCTTTGAAGCTGGAGGCAGAAGGGGCAATACGAGATTTTCTGTATTTCATCATACTATTATTAGATCCAATTCGAGCATTTTCTAGAACAGAGTCAACTTTCAAGTAGCCCTCAATCGAAGATGCCTCGTTGTAAGTTAAATCAGTAGACAGACTCCCAATAATCAATTTTGATCTATAATCAATGTCTTTACCTTCTCCATAAACTAATTGTCTTCCTAAAAACAATTTAAGATCTATTAGATAAGGCAATTCGTCAGGAGTGAGAAGGCTGTAAGCCCAACCAGATCTCCCAGCACGAGCAACACGACCAACACGATGAACGAATATTTTTGTATTGTCAATGAAGTTATAATTTATGACGTAATCGAGAATAGGAATATCAATACCACGTGCGGCCAAATCAGTTACAATCAAAATCTTGACCAAATTTTTGCGGAACAGATTCATTTGGATTTGACGAGCAGTTTGATCTAAGGAGCCGTAAATGTAGGCGGCTTTATAACCAAACTTGGAAACTAGTAAATGTAAGTACTCGACGGTATATTTGGTGGAGCAGAAAACAATGGTTTGTTTATCATTGCCAATTTTGTCGAGTAAATACATGAATGAAGCATCACGATATTGTTCTTGGATAGAAAAGAAAGACATGCTTAAATTCTCGGAAAGTTTAAGCTCAGTATCTAGACGAACAAAGAAGGGATCCACCAGTCCCAGATTGATAAAACCAACCAAAGATTCGGGCATGGTGGCAGAGAATAGAAGGGTTTGTCTAGTTTTAGGGAAAACATTGATGAGCTCAGTGAGTTGAACACCAAAACCCAATTCAAATAATCTGTCAGCTTCATCGAAACATAAGATTTCAAGTAAGCTAAAACTGAGTTTCATTTCAACGCTGACGTGGAGCAAACGACCAGGGGTGGCAATAACGATATCTGGATTTTGGGTTAATAATAAATTGAATTGGGACTCTAGACTATCACCACCAACAATTAAACCGACCCGTAAATTGGAGCTTGAGCCTTTTATAAAATAAATGGCTTCATTATAAACCTGAATAGCCAATTCGCGATTAGGAACGATTATTACACACCGGATACCAACTTGCTGTTTATGAGCATATAATCTATGAAGAATAGGTAGCATGTAAGCGGCAGTTTTACCTGAACCGGTTCTAGCCATGGCAACTACATCTCTCTTTGAAATAATAACAGGGATAGTTTTTCGCTGAACAGGAGTAGGTTGTTTATATCCTCTGTGAAAAGTAGACTTTGCCAAATTTTGAGAGAGACCGAGTAATTCAAAATTAGATAGGGATTTATTTCCAGGCTTGGATTTTGGCTTTTCTTCTGTATTGATCAGAACAGTTTTATCAGAATTAACGGTGTTCAAGGTGATTTTGTCTTTTATATTTTTAGAATTGGAACCAGGAACCAACAGGTTTGAGATATCAATATTCTCGCTTTCTGAATCACTTGAATCGCTAGCCATAATGAAGATTATTAGCTAATATTGATGAATGTTGGGGCTGAAAGTGCAGATGAGCTTGTTCTTAATGCAAACCCTTAAGATAAACTTTCTTGAAATAATTTTATGTGAATAATTTTTCTTAAAACATTAAAAATCTGCTATTATTTGCTGAGAAATTATGTTTAAAACTTTTCTAATAAGATATTTTGTCCTATTAGCTTCTGTTAATGAACTTGTTAAAAAAATTTGCTCAATTATTGGCTAATCAGAATTGAAAATTTTGATCCATTTGTTCTCAAAGAAGCTTAAAAAAGTAATGATTTTCTCCTTTTTTTTTTTAAATTGATTTGTCACACTGAAATATACCAGGAAAAAAATACCGATATGAACCCAATGATTCTCAAAAGAGTCAGGAGGAAAGTTAGCATTCAGCGATAGCTGATAAAACCAACTCCATCGCCTTTCTATCTATACTGCCTTATGCCCATACTTTTACTCTTGTTTTATAAAGTTTATGATAGTTTCACCCTAAATATAATCACATTAGAAGATTTTTTTTTTTAAAAAAAGCTGTGAGTTTAAAAACGAATTCTGCGTAAAAAAAAAAGTTATTAACTAAAAGTATCCCCAAAGAGTGAAGTACCTTGTATCGATTTAAGGGATCAAGAGGTGAAATTTTATAGATAAACTCTAATGAAATGCATAAGATTTGTAATTTTCCTGGTTGGGGGAGACGCAGGCATCGCACAGAGATTCAGAAGAGGATGATTTGAAATAAAGGCTATTTAAAAGCTGGATGGTCAGAACAACCCTATAAAGCCTAGGTCATTTTTGTGCACAGATCGGATGTTAGATATACAAGCTTAAGATTATCTCCTAAACTCCATTTTAAGAGACTCATCTCTATCAGACTCAAATCTTTGGGGTAAGTGAGGGGGGAGGGGGAGGTCTGTTCTTTATTGATCCTGTTGTATTTAGGCGATAACCAGTAGCCCAATAGTACCAGATAATATTTTTATCTGAAAAATGTCTTAATACATAACCAACAAGGCCTCAGGCATCCAAACTAATTGATTTAATTTCAGAGGGATACGGAAGGTTGTCTTTTGGTTGATAGATTGTGCCCTTTCCTCATAGACAAAAATTCGATAGCCTGGCAGAGAGCTTATTTTTTTTTGGGATAAAAGACAATAAAATTCCGCGATACAAAATAAAAGGATTAAAGACTTGTAGACTTTTCTTTTTACAAGTTTTTTTTAGCCGTCTTTTAACGATATTATCTTGCAAATAAAGCTTCGTAGAAAAAAAAACAAATAGTCAAGGGGTGGTATTATTAATGGTTATCATTCTTATCGTACAAAAAAATCGAGTTTCCAAGAACCAAATCAGATTTAGAATGTAAATGGAATATTCATCAAATTTTTTTAAGGTATATTAATGAAATTGTGATATTATGGTATCCTTATCATTTTTTTTTTGAAAATGCACTTTTTTTCAGAATGTAAGACTCTAGATCGTTACAAAATCTTCAATTTCGGAATTTTTTTTAAAAGGAATGTAGAATATGATTCCAAAAAACTTACATCTTACTAAGATTCTATCTAACAAGGCGTTCCAATTCTTTGATTAAATGCCCAAGTTTTAAGAACCCGAGAACCATGTTATAACCGCTTAGGCTCCAGAAAAGATCTTTTGATCCGCGTTAAGCTCATCGAAGTCCTTTATAAATCAAGAATTTTTTTTTTGAGTACCTCGCTAATGAAAGATGATAGAAAAGACGTGGTTTACTCATTATAAGAAAGTAGACACACGAATCACCTCAGATCACCACTAAACGATTTGCATCAGCAGTTTTAAAAAAGGCAGAAGCCACTTTATGCGACATTTACGCCAACTTGGTTCAAACTACCAGCAAAATCGGCTTTCATGGCGACAAAGATATTCAAGATAATCCAGAAATCACCACAAAATATCCTGTAATTTTATTTTTTAACAATATGATAGTTTTATCGTAGAATTTTTGGATCAAATATCTCACAATATCACAGGAATATCCCCAACTGGTGATGCGTTTTCATTGAAACCCGTATACGGGGTTTAGTAACAGTTTCTAAGAAAGTTATGGGATGGGAGAAGCTTGATAATCTAAATATCAGCAAGATATTTGAGGCCAGATCCAATTTTCCTAATCTCTTTTGTAAAAGTCAAGGTGCTGGCACCAAAATCATTTCGATCAGAAAATAAAATACGGATCAAACCAAGAGTCTGCGCTTAGACTTGCTGCTATAAAATTCCACATATCACAAATGAGCTGTTTCGGGAGATGGTGAAATCAAGAGAAGGGATTGAAGTAGATAGTTCTATGAGGCCCAAGTATGGGTGAAGCTTTTGATTTTATTATTAGAATAAAACAAAATAAAAGGAATAAAATGAGATCGATGCATTGCTATAAAAAGTTTCAGACTTCTGAAGGGATTTGTAGCCGAATATCTCGGATTATGAGGATATAATTGACAAGAAACCTGCGGCCGTTAATTTTGCAGCTGATAAGCACAAATAGAAAACCACGCTCAAAGGTAAACCAAGTATTGACCTAAAAATTTGACACATTATCGATTCACAAACCCGTCTATGATAAATGGGGTACTCCAGATTTCACAATATTTTTTATTATATAAAAGAAGAAAAGTGAAACCAGACTGGTTATTGACTGAAGTAAACAGAGAAACCACATTAAATTATGAATACTCAATGATAAATCATTATGATAAATATAAAAACTAATACTTTGAAAATATTTTGCAACATATTTGGATCTATTATATGAGTTAATGCTCATATTTTTCAAAAAACCCTGCAAAAAATATCAAAGATTTTATTAAAATAACTTCCATTCCAGCTCTGAGCCCCCTCATTTGAACTACAACACAATCTTCAAAACTTATTAGAAGCTCTATACTACTTTCTGCCTTAGGTGGAGAAATAATAAATCAGAACATTATTTTAATTGTGTTAAATTCTATCATCAAAGACTTGAATTATTCATATTTTTATAACTCGAAAATTTATTCCCCAAATTGTCAGAATTAGACGTAAAATCAAGCTAAAAAAGTCAACATAGTTATACACATAGTCGATAATTTACCTCATAATGGTTACCAACTACCATTAATCAAGACATGGTTATAACTACTTATGACAGCATATTTTTAAATTAAAAACCAGCTGATATGTAGGGAAAAGCTAACAGTTTGATTTTAAAAAAATATTCCCTCTTCATTATATAGAATTGTATATCTTTGTTTGTTCAAAAAAATAATTGTTAGAAATAGTAGTGGCCTTCCCATTTTTTCAAGTTTGTGGAACATATCAGAAGGGTAGATAAAAAACAAGGCAATAATACTTTGAAAGTATTACACGCACTCCAGCCCCAGAATTTTTTTGATCTTTTATTATCATTATACCCAGAAATTATTATGACCACTGGGTATGTGTAAAGTTTTTCGGAAACAAAATTTCCTAAAATGATGAAAATATCCGAGGAGATATGAAATCATTTCTCGAATAAAAACACACATCCCGAAGGTAGATTAAGCTAATCCAGTCTGAAATTCCTTTATATCCCCAAGCCGGTTGATATCATATACCGAATAATACATATCATATGGCTCTTTCCCAAATATAAAGAAGTTATAAAAGAAACACGATGTACAGCTATTTTTATTGCAAAAGAGCATGGGAATGACTAAATATATAACCTTTTCAGGGAAGGGTGACTGACTGTTTTTCAGAGCTTTCTTATTTTTAATCATTCAGAATTTCCTTGTCCTTAATCTACCCTACACGGAATCAAATTTCTCAGAAAATTCAGAAAGTTCGCAAAAAACTTCTAAAAAACACATAATTACTAAATTGTAAAATTAAAATACACTTTACTAGGATCTTTAAGAAATTTATTTATTCCTACTATTGCTTCTGCGAACAACTACTGTTATACCAGAATCCAAAGTCAGAAAATACCCGCTGTATAACAACGAAAGTTGGTTTCTCCTGGTATCGAAAGTTGGCTGAATGACTTCCAAGAGCAGAGTACACCGGATGGGTTTATTGACATTAGTTTTACTAATAAGCATGTAACCAAATATACATATTATGATTTAATTATAAACAAAAATAGATTCTAAACCGAATCCTGGGAAAAATTATTTTAGGAAAATTCAATATATTTTTATTGTGAATTTCCTCAATTGCATATAAAAGAACAAAATAATGTCTTTAAATATAATAAAATCTTATAAAAAATCAATTATCTGTATAGTAAAAGGCTCATCTATAGTATAAATTTTTCCTTGAGCAAATGGGTTTCTAAGAATAATTAACGTAACAGAGGTAAAGTCTTTTGTAAACCCCGATTTGAAAATATTTCTTTTTTATTCTGGATTGGAAAATGGAGTGAAGCATAGAAATTAGATGAAAAGAAACAGAATTTTTTTTCACTACTTTCATGCAAGTTCTTAAGTCTCAATTATACACCTGGAAATTACTATTAAGTAGCCACTATAATAAGCGATGCTTTTTTTTTTTTTGAAATTATTTCCCCAAAATAAAGATCAAAGTTCGAAACAAATGAAAGCCTCTGTTAAATGATCAGCCTTAAATTTCCAAAAATTCCGCCAGATATCTCGTATAAAATTTTAAATGCAGGATCACTGCAGAACTATTCTTTCATCACAGGTAAATAACGACTCCATATTTGCCAAAATTCATATAAGAAGCATCGAGAATTAGAATAATCCCTTGCCCGAGAATATCATACATAATATGTTAATATTTCGTCGTAGTTGATATAAAGACCACTAGATATACCGAATCATAAAGTCCAGGCTATCAGTGTAACCTATGAAGGGACTCAGAGACCCAGTATAAAAATTTTAACACATGAATTTTTGAAATATAATGTGTTTGATACTTATGAATTTTCTAACACAGTACTATTAAAAATATAATCGAAACAATACTATCTCTAGTCTAAGTCAATACAAACACCCCTCGGGTTATAATGTAAAGTAATCAAGCCCTTTAAGTCCAAGATTAGTTCAAATCGATTAAAACGGATTTTAACATAAAAGCTCCCAAGCAGCCACAATTCATCCTTCAAAAAACTAAGTATATCACATTGCCGTACTATAAGTACTATTTAACAAAAATTTAGGTAAATTTTCGTTTTCACACTACATTTTACTTGGATCTGAAAATCCGGTTTCGTTATCTATTAAAAACATATAACGCATTGCATACCACGTATATCTTACAATAATAGAGAATCTTGTATAGTGAATATACTAAAGTATTGTTAATAAATTATTTGAGGAATAATTCCTTTTGTTAAATTATTAGCACTGTAGCTCAAATCTAAAAAAATATCCCCTCTTTATTCATCTTTTGCCGAAATTTTAAACAAATAAAGATTCACAACTTATATAGAGTAAATTCTCGCATAATTCTGCATTTTGAATTCTTTCTAAAAATGTGAATTAACGTTTTTACTGAGTTAATAGTATTCCAATAAAAAAATTATGATTTTTAAAACACTTTCATTTAAATTTTTAAAAAGTTTTGGTTTGTGATTATTGGTTAATTCACCGTTTTTTTTAGTTAGGTATAAAATGTTGCAAATGAGATATTCGAATATTTTTATCGAATTGATTATTAATTTTTTTATTTGGCTCCCAGGACATCGGGAAAATGGAAATAGGGATCTTCCGGATCGTCCAGCGGCAATCAAATATGAAAATTATAGATGAAAAAAATTAAAAAAAAATACCAATTCAGCAAAAAAGATGTATCTGGAACTGTCGACTACATCTTATTAAATCGTCCTAGGTGGGATAGACAGCTAAATGAGAGGGTCATCCGGTTCACCACTGCACAGATTTGCACAGATTGTCTTTTTTTTTTGTATCACGGGATTTTATTGTAAGATAATGTCATTAAAATGTATACTAAAAATATATGAAAAAAAGAAAAAGACTATAGAAAAGACTATTATCTTAACTACAATAAGCTCCTCTGCCAGACTACCGGCTGCGTATCTACGGGGAAAAAAATGCAAAATACCAACAGAAAGACCCCCCCTGACATTGCTTCAAGTAGGCTGGGTGGCTGAAGTTACGTGCTGTCAAAAATTAAACTCTTTGTCAACGAACAATAGTTCGATGAAGCTACTGAGCTCCTAGTCAGAGCCTACTTCTAACAGGATTAATAAAATTAGGCCCCTACCCAAAAGTGAGATTGATCGGCATGGCTTTCCTACAAATAGCTGTTAGACGCTGAGATCCGTCTGACTGTCGAACGCTGGACTTGTGCACTAGACTATGTTTCAGCTGTGCTAAACGATCGGTTCCTCCTGTTTCGAGATGGTCCTCCTCTGGAATTGCTGTCCTCCGAATCGCTGTGCGTTATCTCCACTACTCCCAACCAAAGATAGTACTACGATGCGTGAAATTTTAGTATAGTGTACTTCGGAAAGCACACCACTTAAGTCCCACAACCACTGCAAGGCATTTCACTCTTAGGGACGCTCTGAACATAAATTTCTTTTTAATCTCAATGTATCCCGGTTGGGAATAATTGATAAACTCCTGGGGCAAGGGGGTGTCAAAACATATTTTAAAATAACTAAAAGCTGACACCAATGATCTTATAATAGTTTTGAAGACGGCCAAACTTCTGATTGGAATCCGCGTTCCACAAACACTTAAGCTGCAGAGTTTAAGTGATTAGCCGTCCCCCTTGAACCAATACATCGAAATATGGAGCTGTAAGAGCGGAAGAGAAGATCTGGGAAAAGAATTTTTTTGAAAAAGTTTCACTTTTTTTATAATTTTTTTAAATTAATTTCATAAGTTATTCATTGAACTTTAAATGAATTTCCCTTTAAAAAAGTTATTCAATTTAGAAACTAGATTGATTCAAAAACATTCTTTTTCAATTCCAATTTTTAGTTTATTCACGTTTGAAAAGATCGTGACCTATTTAGAAGTCCAAAAAACATACATAAAAATAAAAATCTAAAGCGACCAAAAATACTTTGTGATAACATAAATTACCATGATTTTTTTTTCTATATTTGTAAACTCAATTATTGCTAAAAATATCAAAAAAATCGAAAGTTATCATTTAATTTTGGAAATAAATACACTTCTAACATTATAAAAATCGAAAGAGTCAAAAAAAAATTACAAATTCGAATCTTGGATTATAATATAAATAGAAATTTTTTAGTTTAAATTTTAACAAGATTTTCGCAAAAAGTTTATAAATTTTCATTTTTTTAAAACTAAAGGGTTATTTAAATACCAATTTTAAGAAATTTACTTATGAAATAAAACTAGGAAAATTAATAATCGGTTCTCCGAATCTCAAAAGCTTAAAATTACAGAAATTTTCGAACAAAAAAAATCATTTATCTATTAAAAAAATGAGTAAAATATATAATGAAAGCGAAAAAGCCAAAAAAAAAGTTTAAAAATCTGGTAATAATAAAAATGAGAGAACTGGCTACCAAACCTAGAAATAAATCAAAACTTTCAGGCAGCACAGTTAGAAATGGTCTGAGTTGGAGAGAGAACAGAAAGGGCTAGATATAATCCTCTAGAAGAAGATAATAATTTTATCAGCACAAATAATATTACAGGAATTTATTAGGATATCAAATTGTCTTAATATCGCTAATATTAATGAGTACAAGGGGAAGTACTAAGAATTTTATTAAAAAGATAGCATAAAAAAGGTCCCCTTAGGGTGATGTTTCTGAATTCGATAAAAATCACATTGAAATAATAAATAGTTTTAGAAAAAAATCAGAAAATAATCAACAAATGTAATCACAAGAATATTTATAAAGTGGATAGGGCTGTACTCTTTAAAAAAAAAACCTATATAAATTATATTAAATTCAACAGAGGTTTTATAAATAGTTAGGCGTTGCAAAAAATCTAAAGATATAGTATCTATACTTCGTTCAAACTCCATAGGATCAGAAAAAATACCTGTAATCATATTAGAAAAATATAAATTCCCCACTCTTTTAAAGAAAACAACTAATAATGAAATACAATAAAAAATATAAGGAATAGAAGCGCGTAAGAAAGCTTTTCGATGAAATTTTCGAGACTCACTTTAGGGAAAGAATAGGAGATAGTATATTTTTTATATTGGATAATTCTCTAGTGTATTCAGAAATAGTTTGAATTGAAGGAATAAAAACACAAATCTTGTTTTAAATTATTCTCTTGAAAGAAGTACATGACCATGGGAATTATATCGACTATAAAAAATCATTACAGTTGCCTATTGATTAAAATTACTTTATTATAATTTTATAACTAATAATAATAAAAAAAAGATAGGTTGGATACTTGCATAAAAGCGTTGAAAGATTGTTCTGTGGGTGTTAAATTTGGGAGGTTAGCGAATTCAATTAGTATATAGTAATAATAATAATAATAATAATAATAATAATAATAATAATAATAATAATAATAATAATAATAATAATAATAATAATAATAATAATAATAATAATAATAATAATAATAATAATAATAATAATAATAATAATAA
>LSSL01000301.1:0-12676 GCA_001953115.1 Smittium mucronatum | reverse complement strand
ATAATAATAATAATAATAATAATAATAATAATAATAATAATAATAATAATAATAATAATAATAATAATAATAATAATAATAATAATAATAATAATAATAATAATAATAATAATAATAATAATAATAATAATAATAATAATAATAATAATAATTATTATTATTAGAAGAAACCTCACGAAAAAATATTGATATTTTTTTTATAAAAGCAGATGTTATATCCGATTTATAAGGTAATAAAGCCTCTTTTGAGCTAGAGAATGGATCATAACGATATTTTTCAGATCAAGAATGGGCTTGATATTTTTTTACGAAAATTAAAGAAATGCCCAAATTCTTTAATAAAACATAGAAAATTACAGATTTTTTTTTCTTATCTAAAAATTGATGAGATTAATTCTAAATAATTTAGCACTAAATTGTTCAATTATATTGAAATTATAAGAGAATCAGCCAAGGTAAAAACCATGACCGTTCTAAAATCCCAGACTTGATTTATAAAGAAAATTCTAATCTAAATGAAAGAAATTTTCAAGAGCGTTCAAATACATCCAAATCTTTATATTTATCAGAAAGGATGCTGATCTATCACTATATTCTGAAAGTTAAAACAATAACACTTCTAAATATATATATATATATATTCATTTAATAAAAGATATCATTGATGGAATATGCATAAAAGATATCACATTCCTGCAAAACTTGGAGAAAAAAAAATAATACTGACAACACTTGGTGCTTTTATAGATTAGTTTAATGATTTAATGGAATTATAATCATAGTTAGTTATATCTAAATTGTAAAAAAAAATGTTAAAATACAAATATGTTATTAGCCATCGGGGATATCATTAAATTATGTGATTTAAACAATAAAGATCGACTATTTTCTGAAGAATACTGCTTTTATTCTTTATTTCATATGTTAGTTACAAGAAGAATTGGTACTTATATTTATTATATAAATATTTATTTAAAACTGAATATAAAATTTTAAATTCTTTGACCTATTTTTTGTTATCTTAATATAAAATTTAACCAAACGATAAGATATTGATTATTTTTTTAAAAATAGTTTAATTTGGATTTGAAAACACACATATTTATTAGTGGAAAAATCAGGCATAAATAAAAACTCTTCGTAAGATGATTTAGTTAATTTTTTTTTATCAATATGCATAATAATTATCAAATAATACAAAAAAAAAGGTATTTAAATAATTTCATACTTTTTTTCCCAAATATTCAAAAATTCATAATTTTACGAGAATATTTACATATCAGTTCTAATTGCTATAGCATTACTAAATCGTTTTCAATGATAACATTATCAATATTTCGAAAATACGTTTCCTCGATTAATGTAAAAATTTGAATTTTTTTAGACCTAATTCATAAAAGAATTTTAATTTTTTTTGCATTAGCTTGATTAATTCGAAATATTTCTCATATCAGCAATTTCGAAAAATAATATCATAATATTGATCTTGAATATCCATATTCCGATTAAATATTTATTTCAATTTATTTTAAAGAGTTATAACAAAATAGTAATTATATATTGAACTCAGGTTTTAATTATTATAGTGTTATATAAAACAAACTAACTTTTATAATGAAAAATTCTATATATGTTGTCAATTAAATAACTTTTTTTGATTTTTTTAGTAATGCGAATAAGATAGGCATGGTTTAATTAATCATAAATTAATATTTTATATTCACCTATATATTTAACAAAAAATTTGTTTTAATTTTGAACATCTGATTAAAAAAAATATTATGGATTTTTTTACTAGAATCAAGGGCCTAGTGAATGCAGATCTAAGCCAGACCTTGATCTAGTTATTTTTTATGTTTTTTATATTTAATCAGCGTGAAGATTTATTTTTTATGATCACACGATCAAATTTCGTGATACTATTGGTCATATTTTTATTTTATTATTTTCACTTTAAACTCAGATTCTTTCAAGGAAGAGTTTTATATGATGTCCTGATTTATTATTATTTTAGTTCTTTTATATTGAGTGCTATTTTTATTTCTGATTTATATCAAGCATTTTTTACCATCTTTCATAATATTACAAAAATTGATGATTTTATTAAATAGTAGCCGTGATGATTTGCAATTCCAATCATAAAACTGGATCTATTTGATTCTATTAATCATCTTTTTCGATGTCCGATGAATACGGCATTTAGGTTTCTGTTTCATTCCTTATTTGAAATATATCTTATTATTTATCAATGAGCTTGAGTTTTATTCAAAGTCAGTCAGTGATAAGGGCAGTTTTATCATTAAGCTGCATTGAGTATTGAAGACAAATTCTCGGATTTAATGTTTCCTGAAATCAGTATTTTTTCATCACTTAATTCCCAGATAGAGGCGATAACATATTTAGGATTTTTAAAATTATTCTCGACTGGTTATTTAACCATTTTTTCGATAATAGAACATAGATCTTTATTAAACTAAGAGGCCTTGTGTTTTTCTAAGGTCATTTCATCGAAATCAGAATATTCATATCTCTGCTCTTTTTTTCTTTCATTATCACCGGGAATTAAATTGTCCTCTTTAAAATTATTATCCCGAAATTTAAATCATAAGCTAGTATTTTTCGGATTTTTGGGGACGATCTTTTTACCGGTCTTTCCTTTTCTACGCTTAATGTTTCGTGAAATTTCATCCATAGACGTAATTGGCAAATTAAAACCTAATCAAATTGATTTTTTTTAAATTGATGAATCACAGCCATTTTTTGAGCTGAAGATGCTACGATTTCCAGTTACCAATTTTTTTAAAATGACTGCAAGTTCTGCTACAACCTCTATAAAAAATCTGAACTTAGTCTACTCATGATCGAAGAAGCTCAGGACAACAGCCTCTTTGTCGTCATTTTTTAATGACAAATTTCATGCTTATTGCAGATATTCTAGGGATTTCTTTTTTCAACATGCGCTAGTGTCGCATATGGTATCAAATGGTTAATTCTCTTGGTTGATTAGTTGTGTAATATTTTTGATAGCAACATATTCTAATTGGATATGAATATTATGACAACATTTTGTTGTATTCGATCTACTTGTTAAATCCCAGCGTGCTTTTTGCTAAAGATTAAAGCTTTAGAAATAGGGTCATTGGAATCATTTGTATTATTAAAGATAAGATACTTTATTTTTGTCCTTAGTTCGTCCTTTCACATGAGGCATATATAAGAAATGTACCGAAACGATAATATTTACATTTATATATTCTTTTTATATTTGTTCCTTGAGCAACATATTTTACGGTATCAGCCTCCAAAACAGAACTTCTTTAAGTCACCCTTTTTACCCAATATAAAGTAAGTGTTTAGAAGAGACATATGAATAGAGGATCATGTCAATTATACATTGAGCTATGGAGGTTTTTTATTTTTTGATGATTTTATTGTTTATATTTTATTTCATTTTTGTGTTTTGAGTTTATTTTGTGGAGCCGGCTGAATTTTGGACCAGCACTCTCGGAAAACTCACCACAAATCGATCTTTTGCAAACGTGTTGGAGATTTTAGGCAAGTTTTCCTTATCCCCCCTTGTTTCATAAGGTACTGGTTCTCTTAGAAGGCATAGGCTGCTCCATTTATGAAAGGTTTCAACAAAAAAAAAAGAGTCTATAGATTTTCTTAATTTTTTTTGAGATCGAGAATGAAAATCGAGATCTCAATCATTTTTTTTAACTCTTTTTTATTAGAAGAGCGTTGGGTACAAGATAAACACTAAGTATATATAAACTCTATATAATATAAAGCTCTCGAATGTTAGCTGGATGGCTTTAACAGCTGGTTTAGTGATGATAATATGAAAAATGAATAAAAAATAATCTTTTTTGATAATGGAATTCTGCGATTTTATTGTTTGATACAACTTAAAAAAAAATTCAAAGATTTTATCGATTTTTCAACCTGATAGAATTTTTTATTGTTTTTTATATATAGAATTTATTTTAAAACTTGTAAAAAATTATAAAAACATATTTAAAGAAGTGAAAAAACTTCAAAAAAATTCTTCACCCCACTACTCTCTGCTGCTCTAGCAGTTCCATACCTCATGGACGTTAATTATAGGAGGCTGGTGAATCACTTAAACTCTGGAGCTACAATGCTCTGTTCATGGGGATTCCAAATTGAAATTGGTCGTTTTCAACTAAAAATCAAGACCAGAAGGTGTGGGATTGCAGCTGACTCAATGTATGTTTAGACCCCCCCCCCAAGGGGTTTTCCAACTATCCCCAACTGGGATTCATTGAAATTCGAAATTTGGTTTTATGATGTCAGAACGAGTCAACGAAGGGCTGAAATGTGGAATAAACTTTTATTCCTTTAAACAATTAGATAATATTTTATGTATAGATATTTTATATTGCATATCTTCTTGTCTATATCAAGTAATAAATAACTCATCATCGTTAACTGTATAATATCCCACTTTTTGGATATTCTTGTTTTTTTTTTTTTTTCAAAGCCTTTTTGAAAACTATTTAAATAAAAATATATTCTACTCTAAAAATTTATTTATTTGCTTTTTTTAATGTTTTTTTAAGCTAGGGATGTGTATTATCTACTTATTTAATTAACACAAGCCTCAAAAATACATTTTTAAAGAAAATAAATATAGAGTAAAGATTGTTTTTAGCGATAAAATACTCAATAATAATATGTATCTTTATATGTTTATTTTTGATACCCAAATGAAAAAAATGAAAGCCGGAAAGATGGTTAATAAACAAATAAAGAATAAGGTTTACGAAAATGAAAAGTTACGCAGGTTTGAGACTAGCTCAAAAAGTCAAATTTTTAAAAATCCACACTTTAGAAACTAAGCTTCAAGACATCGTAATATATATGAAAAACCGCCCCTCAAGAATTCAACGCACCTATAACCTTATTCATCACTGATTTTGTACGCGCAATAAGCACCATTGATACCTGTAATACATTGACTTCCATTGGGACAGTGAATCTTTTTGGCCTTTTTGTTATAGCAAGTGTAGTAGTACTCGTTATCTTCACGGCCAACAGTACAAAAGCTTCCATTCTTGCTGTTTTTACCTTTGCAGTAGCTAGATATACCATAATCAGAATTATCAACTGGGGTGACTCTACTCCGAGCTGATCTAGTGGCTCCAGTCAAGTCGGTAATGTCATCGACCATATCGCAGCTGATTGAATCACCATACTTTACGCATTTAGATCCTGGTTGGCACTTTAGAGTATATCTAAGGCCTAACTCGTCGCAGTAATAGTATGAATCGCTGGTTCCAGAAAGACCACTGCAGCTAAATTTTCCAATTTTGCAGTCACTATTAGGGATATCAAATTCCCCATTCATGCTTGTGATCATTGATTCTTGAGACATATCTGCAGAAACCTGTTTCCCTAACTGTGGGGCTGGTTTATCAGCTCCTTTTTGCTGTTGTTTGTCACCACTCTTTTGTGCGTGTGAAAATGTTACCAGAGATAGTGCTACAACCGAACCCATCACAATTCTTAATATCTGCTTAATTGACATTTTCGCGAGTAAAAAGATGGATTTTAATCTATTGCTGTTGTGTTATATAAACCTCCTTATACAATCAAGTTGATATTACAACCAAAAGACTTCCATTGACACCCTTTATATACCTTTTAAAATACAAGCATTCTTGAAAAATTCTTACAAGAGACCTAATAATAACTGCCATACTATTTATCAAAGATATATTTCACTGTTAATGAACTAAATTTTGGATTTCTGAAACCATAGCACATTTTAAAGAATTGATATAATAATAACTATCTTATTCATTATAAACCTATTTTCTTAAAAAAATCATTTTGGAATAAGACAATTAAACTAACAAATTATGACCTAATATCCTTGTCTTGAATTATGGAGAATTATTTTTGAATAACTCAAAAGTGGAAAAAGTTTTATAAATAAAATGTAGGCAAAAATATTAGCTCTAACAATCCCAATGCTTATATATTAAAACAATGGTGACTAAAAAAAATCTATTATTATTACAGAGAAAGCTTCATACAAAAAGCATCCTCCCCATCTGCATAGTATTTCTTTTCGGTTTTGTCAACTCTGCAAAAATGAAAGAAAGAAAAAAAAAATGTATTGAGCATAGATATGAGTAAATAAAAATAGCATAAAAGAATAATAAAAATATTATTAAATTATGTATACTTACGTGAAGTCGAGACTCCCTTGATATAACCTAAGAGCAGCTTTATTGGAAACTCTAACGTGTAGGGAGACAAATTTAGCATCAAACAACTCACGCATAGCTCTTTGAGCTTGCTTCATTAACTTTTTGGCTAGGCCCAGTCGTCGGTATGATCGCATGATGGATATTGAAGTAATATGGCCATGAACTGGCTTTTTAGTGTCTTTTTCATCACCATCCTCCATTTTAGCTAGTACGTATCCAACTATTTTGCCATCACTGGTCTGAGCGACATAGGACAGTTGAGGCCATGTCAAAGCATGGTATAGATCTATTGAACGAAAGATTGGTATAAATATATAAAAACATTCCTAGAGGATTAGAAATCACTAGAACTAAATTTCAAGTTTGAAACTTAAAAATTTGCAAATCTTTTATCATTAACCTCTCCCCTCTCCTGCAATCATCAAGAAAATAAAAGAAATATAAATTTTAAAAACAGAAGATAGAATTCTTACAATATTTCAAATTGTAGTTTTCTGGCAAATTGTGAACATTACAATTCTGGATTCCAGTATAATCCTCAACCTAAAAAGCAATTTTTACACTTATAGCCATAAAGAAATAAAGCTGGTGTCAAAACCAAAAAAGAAAAGCTAATCGGAATGCTTACCAAGGCTTGTCTAATGTTAATCATATTGGATTCTTGATGATATTGACTTAAGCTTCAATGTTTGAAACGTAATTAATGGCTGTCTACAATTTTTTCGAAAGATGAAGTGCTTTATGATACTTCCATAATTGAAATGCCATGGAACTAATCTCAAATATCCCAACTCGCCATATTTCTATTCATTTCTTTTTAATTACCTTTGATCCTAATCTATATTGGTCACACATATTCTCATATTGACGAAACTCGTTTTAACCACCAATAAAATTCCTTCTTGCTGATCATTAATTTTAAAATAATTTATCCTGCCAATTAAAAATAGGAGATTTTATTAACAAAATTTCCTATCATTATTACTCGAACGTTTTTCAGATTGTTGGGGATTAGTCACAAAATGCCTCAATTACTTTTTTCAAGTAACCAAATTTGGTATTATATTCCATAAATAAAAAATTTGAATGCATCACTTAATGGTTTGTAGCCATATATTTTTTTCGGTTAATAGTATAATTCATCCACGAAATTTGGTTTCTACACACAAAATCAGCCCAATTTATTCGAAAAAAGAATCCATATACATATTAGATATTTATTAGAATAAAATATCCATTTATTTATCCATATACAAAACATTTACGTTCCTTTTATTCACCATTACATTTCTTTTTTTGTAATGCGTTTTAAACATTTTTTTAGATGTAATTTAAATAATCTTGTAATTTTAAATACAAGTTTTCTATATTCTTACAATCTTATTAAGATAAAAAATCCTTGAAAAATACTAGTTAAAAATAAAGTTCTATTTGAACGTTGTTGAAGATTACTAAGGCCTGAAATCTGATGAATATCTTTGCATTTAAGTTTTATGGACAAGGATTTTTTTGAAAAATTATTCTTAAACTTTATTTTACCGAGGGAATAAATTTAAAACAGTATTTCCAGCGATATTTAGACAATATAGTTTCAAATAGAATGCCACTATTTCTTATCAAGTGAAATATCATTCTTCAAAATGTGGAAAAATCAACCTAGTATTAAATTATATAGAAATCGGTTTGGATTTTCGTACAGACGGTTTTTCAAGGCCATTAGAAATAATGAATAACATGTAACTAGAAGGGATTGGTATATTATCAAGGCAAACATACGATATGCTTTCAAACTATAGAAAGAAAAAAAGTGGAAGTAAAAATATTTACTTAACTACTAGCGATTTGGAAGAGTTTATATAAAGTATAAAAAAATAAACCGTATATCAGTGGTTATGATATAAAAAAAGTTAATCACTCAAAAAGTTAAATATCATATACATTTTTTAAAAATTTTTTAGGCAAGTAAAGGTTTAGTTAATACAAAAAATCTAGAAAAAGTATCTAACTAATCCTAAAATCTCCATTTAGATTTTAAATATACACTATTTGATATTGGAAAACTCATTGTAATAATTGAAGTTACAAATATAAACATTTTTTTTCAAATGACAAGAATATCAATAGTCAAAAAAAGGAATCAATGAGAATTTTTCGGTTTTAGTTTGGAATATGAAAATCATTATCTTTATGGCTGAAATCTGAGCCTAAATACTTCATTTTAGTTTCAGCTCCATTAATAACTTAAGCTGTATCACAATTTATTACAATTAATCGAGCTTTAAGAGCGAATATTAATCTTTATTATTAAAGGAGAGGAGACATATCAAGTTTTATCATCTTTATTATGTAATTTCGAAAGTTACAAACAATAAAATATCAATATCAATATAAAAAAATTTAATTTAAAAGCTGTGTGGTACTCATTCGAGTACATTTATCATTTTTTGGCAAAGGTAAAATATTAGGGTGATTTGGGTGGAACTTAATATTTTTCCTCTCTTTTAACGATAAAAGAGAATTCGAGCTCTTAAACTCGATTAATTGTAATTGTATTCCTCGGAGATGTGACATATTAAGTCACTTTAGAGGTAAAACCGATTCAGTAATATTTTATTTATTCTGTCTCGACAGACGATAATATGAATCAAACATGCTATAGCTGGACCAAAATGCGTGAGACACCATCTGGTCTGTGGTACTCCGGATTCTGCTATTAAAGTTGCGTCAATAGCTCTTACCTTCAGAATAGATGTGTTTGATGGTCTTTTTATCAATTTATATAACTTGTGTATGTATCAGGAAATACTATCTACGGACAAGGGGCATCGGTGGTCCTTTATATGCCTTAATAGTCCGTTGAAGTATATGATGTCATAGTTATTATGTAACGTTGGGCATGGTGTGATGGATATTCTAATCTTATATTCCTTATAAGTCAATATTGGGCATAATATTGGATCGCTGTAAGCTGATATTATACAATTTCGTTTTATAGGTTTCCTTTTTCCTTTTTCTTTGGGGGATACTGTTTTAAGTATAATCTAATTCTGTTTTAAAATAGTGATAATTCATCAATTCTATGAATATCACTGGCTCTTAAAAATCCAGTTGATACAAGTAGAAATACTAATTTCGTGGTTGGAAGTTCGTCGTCGAGCTCACTCATTGATCCCCATGATATTATAGCAATAATAATTGGCGATATATCTAAATTTAATTTAGTATACGAAACAAATGTCATTTTATCTGATGCTTAGAGAAATTCTTTTAAAGCGGGCCTTCAGATATCGTTGAGGGATCCTGAGCCAAATTAATTATGGCCGACTTTTAGGCTCTTATTGTGTTATATTTCCAATTTTAATTCTTCAACGACTCGGCTAAAAAGCTTAATATATCCTTCGCTGATATTGATGTTGAAGGCTCTTTAGATATCCTAAAATTTAGGATTTATCTCTGAATTGCACTGTATCTATGATCTTTTTTGATCCTCAACTTTTTATTAAACAAAATTTTTGATGAATATCCGTTGAAACCCTGAGCTTCAACAATCTCCTCTGATCTTCCACACTAACAATATCCAATTCTTGTTTTTAGTCAGCGTTTATTTTTCACTTTTCGGGTCCGGTATTATTGATGTTGAAGTTATGATCATTGGAGAACCCAGATTCATCTTCGATATTGCTGAAAACCATATTGTTGATTTCCAAAATGGGGTTAACATAGTCAATGTTACCTTCTCTCGAGCTACTTTCTGCAATACTTGGGGAATCAAATTCCACAGTAGGCAGCAGAATGAGTTCTCCCGTATATTCCTATTCTGGACGAAAGCATTTTGAATAACTTCAGCTAGGCCCTTAGACCAAATTTAGTATATTTTTACTTTTGTATTCTTGTGTGATGCGAATAGATTGATTTCGTGTAATCCGTAATTTTTCTGCAATTTCTTGAAGGTTTCTGTAGAAAATACCATTCCGTCTGCGCTGTAAGCTTGCTGGGGACATCTGCTGTATTCATTTTTTATGATATATATGAAATTTGGGACCTTTTCTTGTTCTCAAACAATGCCTCCATATATCATCGGGTATTTGCAATGATTTCCGAAAAAATGTCCCAGCGAGCTTCTTCACATAAGCCTTCGCTGTTGAATTGTCTTAATATATTTGAAAAAACTTCCCAATAGTCTCTGGTAGACACAGTGCCTTATGGAACGTGTTAATTTCCTCCCTATTGATTTTTTCTTTCTTTCTATGTGACACCAATCCCCGGAGTAGGATTTTACCCCACTACTATTTTCCAGCCATGGTCGGTGGCTTCTGTAAAAAGCTCTATTTCTGGATTCTCTGATAGAAAGTATTGTCCATTTCATTTCTTGAGATGATCTCTCTAGAAAGTTAGGTTCTTTTTGGCATTCTTGCTAATTTCTATTATTTGTCCCCTGTATTTTTTCAATTTCAGAGTTGTGTTCTTCAACCCCAGTAATCCTCGTAACATTAGTCTCCCTAGTAAAATTGCAGCTGACATTGCTTGTACTTTTCCAATTAATAGTGCTAAGTTACAAAAAAAAAAAAAAATCCGTCACTTGGTAGTTCTGCAGCCTCCCTTTTAAATCTCTGATCTTTTTTTGAGGTACCTTGAGTTGCATTGATATGGTGTTTATTATCATCCCGTGATGTTTGATCGATTGGGCTGAGATTAGAGATGACTTGGACATCTTTATCCTATATCCCAATTCTTTCAGCTTGTTTAACAACAGGTCTGTATTCAATTTTTATTTCGTTTCTGATTCTCCCATTATTTTTAGGTCGTCTAAATAAGCTGTAGTGTGTATACCCTTCTTCTCGACCCATGTTACAAAAGGTCTGAGGATCATGGTGAATTTGAGGGGGCTTAATGACAGACCAAAAGTTAGTGCTCTAAATTAGAAGTGGCTGCCGTTCCATGCAAATCTTATATATTTTCCGCAATAATTGTGTATAAGTATGTGGAGTAACGCGTTTTTTAAGTCTGAAGAAGTCATATAGTCTTTTCTTCTTATAAGCTTGCATACTGAGCTTGGTGAATTCATTTTGAAGTTCTTTACTCTTATATTTGTGTTTAATTGGCTAGACCTAATACTGGTCTTAGGTCTCCGGTCTTTTTAGGAGCCGTAAAAAATTTGCTGTAAAAACCTTTTGATCCATTTTTTAATTCTTTTATAACTATTTTTTACAATAGCGATGCTATTTTCTCTGTTATTACTCTGATTGTCTCCTTGGATAACTTTCTTTTGTATCTTTTTAGACGAGATGTAAGCGGAGAAAGATATTTTGGATTCCATCGTAGGATCTCTCTCACAGTCCTTAGGATGGTGCGGGGCTCCGCAGAACGGATTTTTTGGGGTAGTTGCGGGGAAAATTGGGTTTTTTGTGGAAGGTAGTCTGGTTAATTTTGTGGAGAAACTGTGGAGTTTTTTCTCGGAATTTTGGATCCTCTGGGTTTCCTTCAGCCTGTTTATTTTTTTGAAAGGTGTTTTGAATCCTTTCTCCACTACTTTTCTGACCCATAAATTGTTCGTTAAAATTGCCCACACCTTCAGAAACATTGATATTTGCCCCTCCACTGGGATGGATTCCAAATTTATTAGGGTGCGCTCTCCTTTCCTTTGTAGCGAAAATTATGGTATTTTGGGTTCTAGTTGGAAGGTTCATAATTTGATTGTCCATTTTGAGCTTGGTAATTTTGCGCCGGTGCAGGTGCAAAGCTTGACACGGACTGCTAGAGCTGTTGAAAGAGCTTTCTATACCCACTTTTTCTTAACATTCTTTCCGGCTTTTTACTCACCAATTTAGTTTCCAATTTTTCTTGGTTAAATAATGGTTTATTTTGCGATTCCAAAAGTTTTGGCGCCTTTCCTGGGAGATCCATAGCATTGTAAAGGTTATATATTCTACTCTGTGTGATCACTGATGCTAAATCTCAGATCAATAACCAAACAATTTCTGTGAATTCTAATACCTCTTCTGTTTATGTTTTTGTTCTTGAATAGTTTTTGATTCAATTATGTATTAATTAATAGATCGGTCTGGTCATGTTTGCAAGAGAAGTCTTTAATCACATACAATTGAAAGACCAACTTCTTAACAGTATTCGAAGCATAATCATTTAACGGGGGTGGAGAATAGTTTACATCTGCTACTCTTGGACTCGAATAAATGACTTCTTTACGTTCATCTTCCATCAATGGGCTTCGGAAGAAATCTTAACGAATCTGGAACGGTTTTTAAGAGCTCGGAGTATGCTTCAAGCTTTGCCATAGGTGTTTTTTTCTATATATATATGTGTGGAAGTGTTTGCGATTTTGATTTTAAATTTGTGTATAAAAGTTTTGTTGATAGATTTTCGTATTAACGACTTAATTGAACTGACCCAATAGAATTTTTCAAAGGCAATTTCAAAGA
>LSSL01000299.1:32528-48648 GCA_001953115.1 Smittium mucronatum | reverse complement strand
AATAGACCCTTTTTTTTCATTCCAATAGACCTTTTTTTCTGGATCTGTGGGGTCATTCTTATAACCAATAATTCACTTTAACTTATAGGCATTAATATATGTCATTATTGGTTAAAATCATATTGTTCTTAGATATTATAAGCTTTTTCTTTTTGATTGGTATGAATAATTATTAAGTCCAATGATAACGTTTTTTTATTTTAATCAAAAAAATAACCCCGCAAATCTAAAAAAAGGGTCTATTGGAATGAAAAAAAGGGTCTATTCAAATGAAAAAAAAGGTCTATTGGAATGAAAAAAAGGGTCTATTGGAATGGAAAAAAGGGTCTATTGAAATGAAAAAAAAGGGTCTATTCAAATGAAAAAAAGGGTCTATTGGAATGAAAAACCCTGTAAAATTCATTGATACAAAAAAAAACCAGTCATTTCTGTCAGCGAATTTCGAGAAAATTACTCAAAAATTCTTTACACTCTTTATTGAACAGTTTTTTTTGCTTTCATTCATCCATTCGCTGGTCCAAAATCGACTTTATATTTCTTATTCTATTTTGGTACCCAGGAATATTCTGAAGCCCTTTTTTTTCTAGCTATCATTTTTTATTTGATGGCTAACTTGGTTTATCCAATAATTAGCTATTATATTTAATTGTGCATTTTAATTATAAGTTAGTAATAGCTATAATTTAGCCACGTGTCTTGTTAGGGGAAAAAAGAAATATATCTACTCAATAAAATATTTGTAAAGCGACGAAATAATAACTTGAGTAAAGAATTATCAATTAGTTAAAGCTTAAGTTTAGTTTTAGCCTAAAGAAAAAAAATAGCCAATGTTTTTATTTCAAGATTTTTTTTCAGACAAAAATGACAGGTAAAAAATAGACTGTAAATATTTTCCAGAATTTACTGAATTTTCCAGATTTTATCTACTTTTTGCAGATTTTATCTCCTGATTAATCTAGCCTAATAAAGACTATTGCTATTAATAGCAGCTCTATTTATACCCAAACATTTTATAAGATCAATTACATTTCATATTTCAAATTTCTCATTAATTTTAAATTTCCAAACTCAATTAGAGTTTATGGAAGAAATGTTTTTTGATTATGCAATACGGAAAAACGCTAGCTTCAACTTATACTTTTATGCGATGAAGCTGTCAACAATCTCAGTAAACCTAATATATTACTTTCAAAAATATTGTTCTTCTGATGCTTTTCAAAAATCGCATATTTGTTTTAGAATCCAAACTATTTGTACTTTATTTATCTATTCTTCTAAGGAAGAAAATCCGAAACTTGTTATTCTTACAGCTGGATAAATCATGTCTTTAATATAAGGTACCTATAAATGAACATATACTATTCTAAATTCATAAAAGTACCCCTTCAGGGATGGTCATTCAGAGATTGTACCCAAATTTTGACAATTAATAATATTTTGTGTCTAAGAAAATTGTAAATTGTGTTAGTTTTGTATATAGTTGGGTAAAAAATGGCCGAGTGATCAAATGGCAACCCAAAGTAATTTTGGAATAGAAATGATTAATAAATATCAATACTTGCACACTAAAAAAAAAACCAACTATGGGCTGGAAATAGCCCCCCCCCCTTCCCGATTAATAAATACACTGGCTATAAAGTAAGCTCCGTTTGCTGAATATTTTATTTTTATTCGAACCTTAAGTATTTGTAATTTATTTTTCAAAAATTGATAAAAATTAATCGATCACGCAAGTTTGATTAAAGTGTCCAATAATATTAAAGTTTTATTCGCTATTAATAAATTTGAAAATCAATATCTAGGTCGGGCAACTATTTGTTGTACAATAATAGTTTGATTTGATATTTGCAAATATTCCATAATAGAGCATGTTAGATTATGTGCGATTTAATTATCTTCGTGCAATTGGAACTTGTTTTTGTAAGCTCCGAATTTGTAAGGGTTGAAATATAAATTCTAAAACTAACATTCTCATCTGACATGGAAAAAATATTAAATATTTTATGTTTTTGTGCACATATTGGTGATGGATGAGAGCTTAATACGGTCCAAATATCTAGTGCTTATCAACTCCAACTTTTTCAGGGTTTTTATTGATAGTTATGTGCCAGAAAGAAGTGTCAAATATATTTCACTAATTGATTCGAATTTATGAACCAGTTGTTTAGAGAGAAAATTTAGGCATAGCTAACTCTCAAACATTTTATAAGGAAATTGCGACTATTGGCGTATAAATAAAACTATATTTATTAATAGCTTATTACAAATTCTGTCTGCAGATGGAACTATATACCAAAAACTTTTCCCGTTAAATTACTATAAGAAACTTGAGGAGCAAATAGATGAAATGTTTTATAACAAATATGTTTTCCTGTTTTGGAAGTATGGTTTTGTATTATTTTATGGAACCTTGTACACCCACTTTGTAAAAATGTTTATGGGGAGAGGGGGGGGGGAGTCTGTAAAGGGAACGAGTAGTTATGTATGGAGTTCCAATAGAATTCAGGCTTTTATTATTCAATATATTATTAATCTGTGAAGTCCATATAAGTTTTAATGATGCTTTCCTTTTTTGGATAAATCAAAAAGGGAGGAGGAAAGTCAATATTAATGATATATCGTTTTTCATGGGCTTTAGAAAGGTTCTGCCCAAGAAAAAAAAGAATTAACAGCATAGGTATATAGTATTTCATAAATCAGTTGATGCGAATACCACCCTTTCTCATTCTAGAAATTTCAATGCCGTTACTATAAACTTATGATAGTTCCCAAATTCGCAATTTGAAAAATCTAACGTGTACCAATTTATATATATAATATTTGTGACAGGTGATAGTCCTTAAGAATTTCTTGGTAATAAGGTTATCTGGGAATTTCTATTCGAGAAAGAAACCGAAAGGTAAGCGCGACCCTACCATATTTCTCCTTATTTATCCAAATTAATTTTTCCGTCTCGTGGGATTCCAATAATATTCAGGTATACAATATAAATATGATAAGAGGAATTAATTTTCAAAAAAATAATAAATTTTATCTTTGTTAAAATGGTGTAATATATATTTGGGATAATTCTGGGATCCAAATCTAAAATATTAGTTTATATACAATATAAAAACCTACTTATACTGATAGTATTGATGCTAGTCTATTCATTTCTCCCCCTTTAGCATTTTGGATAGAAACTCTAAAATAATTAAACTCGCTTAATAAAGATACTATATATATATTATACGGTTTGAATATTTTAGATCTTATTTACATGGAAACTAGAGTTCAGCTGCCGAAAATCTGTATTTATAGTTAATATCGATGTTTGTCATAAACGAATCAGGAAAAAGTGCACATCCTAAGTCTTCAAAAGTCAAAAATGATCGAAAAAAAGATACAGAAACTAGTCTAAAAAAATCTTTGATATCAAAACCTATATCTTTAGTATTAAAGTTTTTGGAAAGTAAGGTCATTCCAGATTTTTATTTATATAAATTTATCTAACTACCTTTGTTATTGATTCTATTTAGGGAAAAAGAAGGTTGAATGTATAGGAGATTTTAGTTTAAAAGTCAGTGAGATATCTGGAACTCAATCCAAGATGTCAAGCATCAAATATCTTACAATAAACAGTAGTGCTGTAAACGATGGGTTTTTAGACTTCAGACCTGATCTGCCAGAGAAATACAAAGATTCAGATTATAGTGATTATTTTTTACATGATACCGGTAAAATAGCATCAAAAGTAACAATAAAAAAATATGAAAAAACGCAGATGTTAGAAAATCAGAAGGTTGAAGCTAGACCACAGAATCAAAAATTAATTCGAAGAAAATTTCCTTTAGATATTAATACCAAAAAAGATGTGATATCAACCTCTAAAAAAACTCCCGCATCAATTAAAGATGTGAGTAAAAATAGTGATAGTAGTGTTTACTCTAAAAAGAGCTATCATTTAATAGACCCCGAGAAATCGAGATACACTAAAAGCCTTCCTCGAACACCTAGGAAATCAAAATCACTACATGATGCTGGCATCAAAGCATTGAATATTTCTATAAATAGCGATCTATATGATTCAGAGTTTTCTAAGGTTATAAAAAAAGTAGACTCAGATCTGTTAAAACACAATATTTTGGAATCAGAGAGCAGAAAAGGTTGTTTTGAAGGAGCTCGAAACATTAATATCGAAAAAATACATCAAAACTCAACTATTTTTTCAAAACCAAGCTGTGAAGTAACCCAAAAAAAGAGATTTGCTAGAGTATACGACGAGAAATCTATACTTCCCACGCGTACTATAGATTCCAAAATAACGAGCCAAACAATTTCGAATGTAGCAGAAGATCCCAGGAGATCCGATTTAAGAATATTAAAACAAAGAAAAACGCCCTTAAAACATCTAAAGCCAAGAATGAGTCAGGGTATTCTGTTTTCTGAAGAAGAATCTAAATTCAAAGCTAAACGCCAGCCAAATTTTCGATTCATGGGCTCTTCTGTGAAGATATCAAGTCTAAGATCGCAAAATCCACCGATCAAAATTTCTCCTTTGACTAAAAATGATAATCAGCAGTCTACTGAAAAATCTAACGATTCAAACATTTCCAACTCAATATCTACCGAACTAGAACTAGAACTTGACAAGCAATCAAGCATATGTTCGAAAGTATTATCAAAATCAAGTAAGTTGCAAAGGAATAAATTTAAAAACGTTCCCGACTTCTCTAGACTTGGATTCAGAATATATTCCAAAAGACGAAGGATTCGTAATATGTCGGATCGAGCCAGATTGGCAAGAAAGAATATATCAGCTAAAAATACCAATTGCATTTTCTCAAATGCATCATCTAATCAATCCCAAAACGATTTAATAAGAGAGGCCAAAGCTTGTTTTTATCAAGATAAAACTGCACTTGTTAACGTAGACATCTCTCGCGCCCTGCCCAGCGGAGATAGCTTCTGCTACAGAACCAATAATTTTGGACTCGAAAGTAGACCTATCCCATTATGGATAAAAAATAGTGATAGTACTAATTTTAGTGATAGTATCTCTACGCTAATGGAGAAGAGGCTACCGTCCCAAAAAGATCATCTCATCAAAGAAGTTCAAGTCCTACAATCATCTCTTTCTCAAAGTTCAAACCCCCTAGAAAAGCAAAATAGTAAATTCGAATCAATACCTATTGCAATAAAAATGAAAACTAAAATGACTAAAGATTTAATATGCAACAAATTGAGCCAGTTTAACTCATCTAATTTGTTTAGTTATAAGGAATTGGGTCAGGGATGTAAAACTGAGTTAAACTATTCCTCGACAAGAAAAATAAACCAAAAGAAGCTCAAATATACAAAGAGTAGTTATAGTTTCAAAGGTATTCGCAGCCGCAGAGAAATTCATGAGAGTGAAGAAGTCTTCTCTTCAGATGATGAGAGTCTTGCTAGTTTGTATTTTAGAGTATCCAAAGTTCCAGGATTTTTTGGAGCTCCTACTAAGAATCCTGTTACTAAAAGTAAACTGGATGTCCGTGAATCTGGTGGTGATGCAATTGATAATAAAGTCCAATTAAAAGATAATATTGCTCAAGAGTCGCAATTAGATACTGAAAATGAGAACTCTCTAGAGGATACCCATGTTGAAGGAGATCAAATCAAGCGTGAAATGGAAGGTTGTGCCTTTAAACCAAATAAAAAAAGTGATATTGATGATAGTCAAATCCCATGTCTGGATAATGAATCGGCAGATATAAACTTCTCGGATTCAATTCCATTAGGTGAAATCCAAAAACAGCTTTTATCATCGCGCAAAAGGTATGAAGATGAAATATACCGCGATTATCGACCTTTCAGTACAAATTCATATTTTGACTTTTATAATAATCGTAAAGAAGTGATTTCCAATTTAAGTATGAGATCAAATATTTCTAGCCGAAATTCAGATTTCAGTCATGTAAATATGGCTGTTTACAAAATCCCAGCAAAAGCAAAGTCGTTCTGTTACGACTACAGAAACTCTGATCTTGCATCAATAAGAAGTTCTGACGCGGCTAGTATCTCTAGCTATGCTTCTAGAAAAAGGTACAGTTTTTATGACACTCTTGCAATGAACGCGAAAAGGGAGAAGAGCAAAATCCTTGGAGAGAAAAAAGATTTGCTTCATATGTTTGAAACTAGACGACTAATTAATAGACAATCCATCATGTTTATCAATTCTATCAACAACGAAGTGAGCAACTCGCATGGAAAGAGAATTCCTCTAACCGATCTAATCCCCGACAAGAAGAAAACCAAAAACTATAATATAGTCACAAATCCAATCGCTAATCCAGATAATCAAGATCAGTTTTCACCAGTGCCTATTTCGATGGGACATCGATCAGTATCATCCCAGTCTATGGTTTCTTATGCATCTCGATCATCGACAACACAATCTCGACAATCATTGCACAGCCAAGCTAGCTGGTATAACACTACTTTACCCCCAAGACCATCAACAGCATCTGCAGCATCATTCAGACCACAAACCAGTTATTTTGACTACCCTCAAACTCAAAGATACATGCCTGGAGTCTTCGGATATATTCATTCATATCCCGAAAACCACTATTACAATAATGAATTGAATGGAACCGATAGCAGACTTGAGTTTCATAGGTTACCGAAGTCAAAGAGCATGAATTTTGATGTCCGGGGAAGTTACAGGCTTTACAACTATGACAGCCTTGTAAACTACAGTATTAGACATTATGAAAAAGACCCACGGATAATAATCCCTCCAGTACCAATAAATTCAGAAATTTACCAGAAATTAAAGAAATGAAAGTTATAGATATATTAAATTTTATAAAACATTTTATAGATTATTTAGATTTTATTTTCTTAATTAAAATGCTCATAAAATCCATTCAAACACATTTCCACATGTGTATTTGTTATATAGATTAAACGAGCCCAAGGAGGGAAATTAAAGAAGTTGCTATTAGTAAAGTAACCTAAACAATAACATTAATGAATGTTAGGATTTATGCATTGGAATATATTTAAAGGGAAAAGAGCTTACTGGTTGCCAGGCAATGACATATCTGAAAAAATCCAAAACTGACAGGTAAATTTTCTGTTGTTTATCCCAGCTAAATTTTTTTAAAAAATAATAAAATGACAGTTTTTTAGTGGTATGATTATTTGTACTTACTGATTCATCATCAAATGTTTGAGGTCAACCTTCTCGTGGCTATTAAAAAAATCGATAAATTAAATAAATATAAGAAAATTAATTAATAGAGGCGATATAATAGTAAATTTTTATTTTACCAGTAGGGGCAAATGTCGCGTTTTCCAATCAGGCACCAACCTCTTATACAGCCATTGTGGAATTTATGGCCGCAATTTAGAGTATGAATGGAGTCATTGATTGTGGGATATTTAAGGGATTTTGAATCGCTCTTTGTCTCTAAAAGCCCACCAGAATCAGAATGTGGTTGACTAACTTGGCCAAAAGAACATCCACAAATGGCACACATGTCATCAGGGAGAACCTTACTGGGTAAACCCGCAATTGAATAGTACTATGATAAAAAAGGTAATAAAAATTAAATATTCAAGAGAATTTTAAGAAAGCGGATTAATGTGTCAAAATTTAAAAGAGAATAATACCCCCAAAGATACTGATATTCTATCAATACAAATGTCCACTAAATCCTGGCCCATAATTCTAATCAATTGAAAAAGAATTATAGAATATACTAAAAAAAAAAACGATTATTTACCCAAAATAAACTCCGTAGAAAACAACTAGTATATCGACTTGGAGCATGAAAACCATTAGCCCAACATTTTCAATTGGATTGAAAAATAGAATTATAAATACTATAAGTCCACACATTGTTAGGGCGTACGTAACATTGTTTATAGAAGAAAACCACGAATAGATAAATCTAGATTAAAAAATATAAGTCGATTAAAAAATTAAAGACGCCCAATGAACAATATAAAATACCTGGGGGTTTTTGAATTTAAAGGTTTTTTAGAGGAGATCGTTAAAACTATAAATATAGAGATTGAAATCTATTTAATTATTTCTACTAAGCCTGAGATTTAATTTAGAATCCTGTAATAAGATGACCGAAGAACTGAAGAAAATATAAATAGAATTCTTACCATAAATATTCATTAAGGAGAAAGCAACCCAAACAGATATAAATCTGAAAAAATTCAAAGTGACTGCCATATAGAATGGGAAAAGCCTATTAAGTTAAGAAGTTGTATTAATACAATCAAATATAGCGTAAAACAAAAATTAAAAAAAATCACTAACCACATTATGAGGATGTTGACAACCTGAAAGGATCTGTAGTTTTTTTTCTTCCAGTATTTGATCACAAGAGGAGAAAGGAACAGAGATCCAAAAAAGATAATGAAAATCAAAAGATGCATGAAATCATGATCTAGATATTATTCCAAAAGATTTAAACATTTGACTGAAAATAAAAGCTTTAGAGTTTATACCTTTATGCAACACTGCAAATCTTTCTTGATTTTCATTGAAGGAATTCCTAATAAAATACGGAAAAAAAACAGTTAGTAAAAGCGCTTGAAAAACTGTATATCACGCTAAAAATACCTTGGAGGCTCAACGAAGAAGGTATGGACATGGCCTTCGTGGGCAATTTCAACTTTCTGATTATTCATATTTAGTTTGACTTAGTAAGATAGAGAAGTTGAGAGATATGCTAAGGTATAAATTTTTATTCTTTTATTCGAACTTTTATATTTACAGATGCGTGTATTTTATGAATATGCTTAGGTTGGTTTAGAAATGTAGTTATTGCATTACATACTAGTGTAGTTTAATATCAATCACCAATTTTGAACCCTGCATTTCAGCCTTCCCAATAAACTCATCTATTCAACAAAATATTGGCTAGCCGATAACCTCTGAAGCATAATCCCATTGCTGGCTCTTCAAATTATTTGTAGCGCAATTCCAATTTGTCCTCAACAAAAAAGGAAAATTCATGTATTTACATTTTATTGACCGGTGCTGTTGTGTGTTATCAAGCTATTGGTTGATCTAGGCTCATTAATTTCTATATTACTAGTCCAATAAACTTATCCCTATAGCTCTGAATATGCACCGTTATTAACTTGTCATGTTCTGAGGTGAATATTATCAAACCCCCTTTAAATGCGTAGCATTCGATTAAACTTATAACTTTCTCCAAAAATTCCTGTATTATCACTTTTTCGATTTTATATTCGTTTAAAATGCTAGATCATTTCGTCATAGCCACTCAGGGGGGCATCATACTTTGGTCTTGTTCCTTCGTGGCATTGACAGATAATCCCATACATTCTCTCCTCAAAAATATGATAGAAACTACGATATCTGAAAAGCAAAAGTTCTCTGTCGGAGATTATTTAATCAATTGGACAAGTTCTAATGATCTAAGTCTCGTATTCATAGTTAGTGTTCTTTACTTTATTTTATATTTGTTTGAAATTTCTCTCTATATTTTTTAGACTAGGTTCGTTGTTTTTTCAAACTTTTTAATAAAAATTGCTTGAATTAATTTCATATTAGGCCGTTTACCAAAAAATTCTGCAACTTTCGTATGTCGAAGAGTTGCTTCAAGTCGTCAAGAAATCCTTTGTTGGCGAGTACAAAGAAATTTTACGTTCTAAAAACTATTATTTGAGGAATCAGAATGATAGCCAGTTTAATTTTGGGAATAAATTCAATACGATCTACAAAACTATTGAATCAAAAGATAAATATACGCGCAAAGCAAAAACTTCAAGACCAAAAGGCTTTGAAGAATCTGATAAATACCAGAAAACTATGCAAGGTTCCAAAGAGGCAATAGAATCCATGGGCAAAGATCATTTTAATGTCTCGAGTAATGATGCTGAATTTGATGATTTATTTATTTCTAAATCACAGAGAAAAAGTGTTAAAATGAGAACCTGGGATAATAAAAAATCAAAGAAAGATTCCAATACAGCTACTTCTGAATTGAATAAAAAAGGAAAGGCGAACAGAATTTGGAGCGACGGAACGTTAAACAAAGAAATGATGAAAACTTTAGATTTTAATCCCGATTCTTCTGATGGTTCACTTCAGTCACATGATGTATCCTTGAATCAAAAAGATAAGGATAATCTTATTGATTCTAAATCTTTAGGTATTCGATCAAATGATGGAACTTATGAGGTAGCTGGGATGGATGGTTCAAATTCTGATTTTGAATCTGAGGGCTCCAAAACTGAGGCTCAGTCTAGTTGGAGCTATAGTAGAATTGGCTCTTTTTTTAAGACATTGACTTCTGGCAGAATTTTAACTAACAAAGATTTGGAAGAGCCTATTTTCCAGATGACCCAACATTTGATTAAAAAAAATGTTGCATCAGATATTGCAAAAAAGATTGGTGAATCGGTCCAACAAGAACTAGTGGGTGTACGGGCTGGTGGTATGCAGAAAATATCTTCACTGATCTACCCTGCAATGCAAAACACTCTGAGCAGGATACTAACTCCCAGCACTTCAACTGATATGTTAAGAGAAATCCATCATGTCGTCAGCACCCAAAATAGACCATATTCAATAGTTTTTGTTGGTGTAAATGGTGTAGGAAAATCCACCAACCTATCCAAAGTTTGTTTCTGGCTTTTACAAAACAACCTTAGAGTTCTTATTGCTGCTTGTGATACTTTCAGATCTGGTGCTGTCGAGCAGCTCAGGGTCCACGTCAAAAATCTCGATGCTTTATCGCCCAATAATTCTAAAGTAGACTTGTTCGAGCGTGGATATGGAAAGGACTCCGCAACAATAGCAAAGGAGGCTATAAAATATGCTGAAACCAACGACTATGATGTTGTTCTGATCGATACTGCCGGTAGAATGCAAGACAATGAACCTCTAATGAGGGCATTGTCCAAACTTGTATCTGTAAATAACCCAGATAAAATCATTTTTGTGGGTGAGGCTCTCGTGGGAAATGAAGCTGTGCAACAACTAACAAAGTTTAATAAAGCCATCGTGGAATACTCTTCATCTTATGAAAAACGCTCAATCGATGCCATTATTCTGTCGAAGTTTGATACAATTGATGATAAGGTGGGCGCTGCCTTGACGATGACTTATATTACTGGAAAACCAATTATATTTGTTGGCACTGGTCAAACATATACCGATTTAAGAGGAATCAGGGTAGCAAGTGTTGTTAGCTCTCTACTAAAAGATTAGATCCTTTCATCGCCTCTTAATTGTATTTTGCCATTTATTTCTGGCTTATACATTTATCTATAGCCTTCAGGTTTTAACTCTAAACGACCAATACCCTTTTTTTTAACATAAATTTTTCTTATTTATTTTTAAACTAAATTTATTTCTTTCATTCGTTTATTGATTTTTGCAAAAATAGAAATTTTTCCACTTCGTTTTATGCTAATTTCTATATTAAATCCATTTAAGATTTTTTAATATTCGATTTTAGTTTACATTATGATTTTTTTAATAAGTCTCTACAATAAAAATTCAAAATTTTTAACCACATTTTTTTTCACGCCTTTAAATTGCGAAACTTTTTTTTTTAGAAATAGAATGACTAATAGGAAAATTTATTATAAAAAATAAAATGTATATATGTAACACTTTAACTTCAAGTGCACCTCCTGACACAAGGCCATATGTATACTTATCGGAAATAAAGATCTGATAAAAAAATATGCGATTTTATTTATTATTAGCCAACTTTTTAAATTCAACCCGATTTTATTGAATTATTTACAAACCCTTAGCCATTTAACGAATAAATTCGATTTTTTTTTTTTCCGAAGATCTATTTAAACTTTTTTATCTTAAATTTTTTTCAGATTTCAACTTTACTTTTCAAATTATGCATCAAATTATATAATTTTCAGTAAAATTATATCATATTATCAGTGAATATTATCACTACAGTTTTTTTTGGGAAAGTTATATAACTATATATTCACCGGAATCTGAATACAAATAGCTCTAAAATCTATAAAAATTGTATTGAAGAAATCTAATATTGTAAAAATAAATAAAAGAAAGCTTTCGTTCAATTATTCTCGAGCGTCTTAAAAGCTCCATGGATTGTGGAGGTTTTTTGAGGTAGGTTAAAGATAATTATAAAAAATTCTTTTAAAGATATAAGTATAATAAGAGTGAATTTTTTTTTTGGGTAAGTAATAATATTCTGTTTTTTTCTATTCTTTTTCTGCATTTTTAAATTTATTTTATATTTTAACATTATTCTTACTTTATTATTTTTCAGCTTTCTTTTATGTGAAAATTCTGATTATCTCATTAAACTTTATATTATTAATGCTATTTATGGAAAATATTATAAAAAATGTGATAACAAAAGTTAAATTACAAAATCTTTAAATATTTTCCTCCGGCAATGATATTTTATTTAAGGACGGGAAAAAAGTCATTATTTTATTTGAATATATCATATTTATATATCGCATTTATTTTATTAAGTTGGGGGATAAAATTTTATTTTTCGTTATATTTAATCAATGTTAAGCTTTGAGTTTATCAAAAATTATTATAAAACAGACATCTACTTATCTTTAAAATCTGGACCTCACAATCTAAATATGTTTTTAAATTAATTTTATTTTTTAGAAATTCTATATAATTTAAAAGCTCTCTGAATTTTATAAGAATATTCTTGCTTTCGAAGAATAAAAATAAACAATGCCATTATTTGAATCACAATAATCTTTAAAAAAAAAAATTCCTATTTAATTTTTTTTAGAAATTGGCTCTATATACAAAAAAAATTACATTTATATTAACCAATATAAGATCATTATGTTATAAAGATCGCCAAATAATAAAACTTAACTAATTCGTGCAAATTTTATTTTTATAGAAAGATATAATATATTATTTATATTATGATAATTTTACATGTATTTCGATTATCGGTTTTTTTAAATATTTTTTTATTTAATTTTTAAACAAAAGAACACAATGATTTTATTTGATATTAAATAAAAAAATTATAAGATGAAAAAATAATATTTGATATCACTTTTTGTAACAATAAATATAAACGCGAATTTAAGTAGATAGAAATGAAATATGAATAATTTTTTGTTTTTTTAATATTAAGCCGTTTTTTAAACTTTAATGCAACTACATCGATTTTCAGAATTTCAAATAAATAATTTTTATACTTGGAAGTAAGAAGCTCTTTGTTTGCATTATTTTTATAGAGAAAAATCAATTTTTTTTATAAATCAGAATAATTGAAATAGGTAAAATTTTTACAAAAAAAACATATTTAGCAGCTTTTACATAATATTAGTTTAAGATTAATGCTCCGAATTAATTCTTTAACAACTTTCAATTTCTGAAAAAATTATCATCCTTTTTTAAAAATTGCTATGTATAATTTTTTTTGAATTAAAATTAAAAAGGTGAAATTTTTGTGAAATTTTTGTAAAAAATCAATTGAATGATTGAGTTTATTTAGTCTTATTTTACCCACCTTTGATCTTTATTGCATTATATAGTCATATATATGCAATTTAAACAATAAAACATAATACGCATCATCCAAGATTATTCGCGATTTAACTATTTATTCTACGAATGCTCTTAAATATCCATTATTGGAAAATAAAATTATTATTATTCGTCAATTTTTCTTAAAATATCCGTAATAAACTAAAAAGAAAAATCTGAAATCCACAAATTTCTTTATTGAAATAATATTGATAACATAAATATATATTTATTTTATATAAATAAATTCTTAATATTTCATATATATTTCTATTTTTCTTTTATTAGAACTTATTCTAAAATAATGTATTTTTAAAAAATATTATTACTTCGATTTTATATCTAGATATTTAGTACTATTATTTACAGATATTTTCGGATATTTTCGGCAGTCATATTAATAAAAATATTATAAAAAATGATATGGTAGCAAATAAAAAAATTAAAAGTTTAAATTCTTATCTATATTGAGAGAAATTCTTAGGGGGAGATTGCTAAATTTCTATTGTTTACAAAATTATAAAATTTTAAATATTAATTTTCAAGATGCCTAATATATATTTTTAATTAATTGGAATCACATCATTTTTAAAATTTTTCCCGAGATTTCCAAATCAGAAAAAAAAAATGTATAATTTCGAGGGTTATTTTAAATTTATTATATACAATACATATTTATTTATTTTTAACTCGAATAAAATGCAGTTTATATTATTAATTTGGACAAACTAAACTTGATATCTTCATTTAGACAATATATTAGACCGCAATGGTGATTTAATATGATCTCTGTCATCGATTATAACTAAAATTTTACTCTAAATATATTATCTGTGCCAAAATATAAGGTTTTTATACTACTTTTTTTTTAAGAAAAAAATTTTCTTATTCAATTTAGTCACATTAAGAGGTTTGAATTAACTTATTTATCTAAATTTTCGAATTAAAAAAAAAGAGAAGCATTTTAATCTTTTATAGCCATAATAAAATGACTTATTCTAAATTCATAATTTCACAGACTTAAAAATTCTCTATTTTTTTCATTAATGCAAACAAATTCTTTACTTTTTTCTCATTAAAAGTTTCTATATTCATATAAAATCCCTGTATATACCTTCTACTCGTTTATTTAAAAGGGGCATAATAATAAGTTCAATATTTACTATTGAATTATATTTCAAGTTACACAAATAGATATACTTGAAATATAATTTAATGCAAAAAATTGTATAAATAATAAAATATAATTTAAAATTAAAATACGATAGTTACTTTTAATAGAAAACTTTTCAAATATTTATTCTGTATTAAATTATAATTTTTTCCTGTATTATTTTAATTAAAAAGAAAGATAATAATATATCGTCTATTATTTAGTATATCTTTGCTATTTTATTGTGTTTTCCCACATAATTATAAATAAAAAAATCTAAATTTGGCTTCTCATGTTATCATTTTTTTGTATCCCAGTATTTAAATTATAATATAATTTAAAAAATAATAAAAATAACATGTTTAGCGACCAGAAGTGCAAAAAAAACGAGAAAAATAAATCATGTTATAATATATAAAAATATTATAAAACTAATTTATAAATTAAAATGAGTAAATATACAATTTTCTTAAAATTTAAGATTAGTTTTTAAATGGAATTGATTCTGTGATCAATATTCTTTTTTTCTGGAGGTATTTATCATAATATGAATATGTATGAAAGTTGTATGGTTTTATATATTTTTAATACTTATAAATTCACACTCTGTATTTTAATTTTTTAAAGTTTTAAATTGTTTTTCTGAAAAACTTTAATAATATCTACAATTTTTTATATTTCGGAGTTTTGATATATTTTCTACAATATTAACTGGATAAATAATTATTTCTTTGGTTATTAGTTATTATTTTATATTGATTTTTTATATACTATACTAATTCCTAACATTAATATTTATTGTATAACAAATAAATTATAATTTAACTAAAAAATAACTCAAGTAAAATTTTAAAATATTTTTAAACGTAAAACTACTACTTTTTTTCTTTTATACTATAAAAATTGAAATTTCAAGAAAATTTATGGATTAAAACGTGATTTTTCCACTTAAATTCTCGTAAATATTCAATAATAATTTCATTTATAATTTTTTTATGAGATGATTAATGTAATTATATTATACAAAGATATATCAACTTTTTGTTTTAATTAGCTAATTTTTTTCAAATATAACAAATTTGATTCTATTTTTTCCAATTATTTTGAATTGATTATGTTTTAATATGTAATTTTTAAATAAAAATAATTATTTTTAACTTTTTTATTTTATCATTTTATCATTTAATTATTTTCTTAATTCTCTAGTTTTATTTTTTTTTTCTGCACCTTTATGTTTGTTTAATTTTAATCAAAACATTTTTATAAATCAATTTCAGAAAAAATAATTTACACAAATTTCAACCAAAATTATTATAATTTCTCATTAATTTTTTTTTTTTTTAAAGGGAATTTATTTATAATATTTAAATACTAGAATAAAACTAAAATAAAAAATAAAATAGAAGGAAAAAATAATAAAATTTCATCCCACTTCC
>LSSL01000299.1:0-18828 GCA_001953115.1 Smittium mucronatum | reverse complement strand
TTTTTTTTTACTGGAAATTTATTTTAAAGTTAATAAAAAGTTATAAAAACTAATTTAAAAAAATTAAAAAAAGTAAAAAAAATTCAATTCTTTTTTATCCTACTCCCCTCTTCCGTTCTAGCAGCTCCATACCTCGAGGGATTTATTTTAAGATAACTTTATTAAAAAATATACTAAAGAGATACGAAAAAAAGAAAAAGGTGTATAGAAAAGACTATTATTCTAAATAATAGAAGCTTCTCTGCAGGACTACCGGCTGCGTACCTACAAGAAAAGAGTGCAATCTAACAACCAAAAGACCCCCCCCCCTCTTCATTTATTCAAGTAGGTGCGTCACTAAGGTTAAATGCGGTCAAGAATTAAGCTCTTTACCAACTAACAATAGTTCGTTGAAGCAACTGATCTCCTATTCGGAGCCTAATCCTAACATGATTAATAACATTAGGATCCTACACAAACGTGGGATTGGTAAACATGGCTTTCCTAAAAATAGATGTTAGAAACTAAGAACATTCTGACTGTTGAACGATGGACTTATGCGCTAGACAATGTATCAGCTTTGCCAAACGATCGGTTCCTCCTGTTACGAGTTGGTCCTCCTCTGGAATCGCTGTCCTTCGAATTGTTGTGCGCTGTCTCCAGTACTCCCAACAAAGAATATTTCAACTCAGTGTGAAATATAAGTGTAGTGTACTGCGAAAAGTACATTACTTTAGCCTCTAAACCACGGCAAAGTATTTCACTCTTAGTAGTTAATTCAACTATTTATTTTGGCTTTTTTTATGAACCCCCGGATGTCATTTTTCAGAGTTCATTACCTAATTATTTAGCTTTTTAGTATTTCTAATCTTCTTATTTGTTATATTTAGTTAGATTTTATACCTTCTAACGATCGAGCCTATAATTGCATTCCTTCAATCATATAATAAATTATCAAAGCTATTGGTCAAAACATCACACATGGATACTCTACCAACCAGAAAAGAGTCTATATAGATATTCAAGTTCCAATTAGAAATGAGTATTGGGATTTTATTTTTCTATTGGATTATATATGCGTCTTACCTAACTTTTGACTCTGAATCAGAACAGAGATTTGAATAGCATTAGCGCATATTTTTTAAATTCATGAAACGTAAAGCTTGAAATCATTTTCATATTCAAACTAATCATCTGTGACATTATCAAACTCACTTAATGTTACAATTCTCACCAGACTTTATCGATGCTCCATTATAACCAATTAATTTTCTGACATAGCCTCAATAGTTCGAATCTATCATCTTTGATATACAAGCTTATGTTAGATTCTAGAGATTAATATATATAGATACATCTTGATCAAGACTTTCGGATATTCCAATATTTAAAATTTGTTTATTTCATATATTTAAAAAATCTACCCTTAGTATAAAGGATTAGAAATGAAGATTTCATTTCTGTTTGTTGTCGGGATCATTCAGCAGCAGATTCCTAATTTCTTTATCTACGCCCTAATTTTACTTCTTCCAAACATATCGCGTTTTCTCCTAAACATTTACGATTTCTACACATTCAAAATTAGAACACTAGACTCTAGAGTATTTTCAGAAACATTTTTTGATTACGATAAATATGCGAAACATTATCTTGGTAAAACTTTGTCTGCAAATCGAAATGGGGAAAAAAATTCTACTTACAAGAAATATCTCACGAACCTCATTACTAATCTTAACAATTCAGTTGCAAGCAAAGACTCTGTTGATTTAGATGATTTTGATCCATGTTCCAAGCTCAAATATCCTCTTGCTGATTCTAATGATAAAAGCTCCCCTTTTGAAATAACCTTAGCATCAAATTCGTTATTCGTCGATGTGGTGGATATTCAGGTAGACTCTTCTTTTTCAATTTACGGAACCACTGAATCCGGCTCTATATACTGTTGGCCTATCAACAAGGAAAAATCTATTTGCGAGTCTCATAATCCCAAAAAGCCTTACATTAATCAATTAAAAGACTCTAAAGCCGATCCCATTTTAATCAGTTCAACTTCAAATGATGTGGTTTCCACAAAATCTAGATTCACCGAGGTAGAGGATTTCACAAATTCTTGGTCCAAAACCAGAATCAAATCATTTGTATCTAAGGATGGGGTTCCTTTGAAACTCTCAAGTCATTATACTCTCATTAAAGATGGTCTTTTTTCTTCTTGGGATTCTATTGGCTCAACTAAATTTAGCCAGACTTCAAATATTATGTTAGACACCCTTGAAAAACCTGAAAGCTTGAAATCCCATTCAAGTAAAAGATCTATTGATATTGATTTACAACTTGAATCTGAAAATATTTTAAAGGAATTAGTAGTTGAAACCCAGATAGACCGAGAAGGAAACTATCTAGCATTTATTACAGAAAAAGGAAAGCTAGGTCTTTATTCTACAAAATATAAAAAAATGATTCATGTAGTTTCGCCTGTCCAAAAAGAACAATCTCCACCCAATCGAAAAGATGAAACTTTCTTAAATAATTCACCATTCTTTTTGGATTCACGAGCAGATTCAAATACACCTTTTTCTTCAGGCTATTATTATCCTAAACCCGAGTATTTTTCATGCACTGATAGTGAAATAACGTGTATTAAGTTTGGATATTTATGTGAATCGAATTTTTCTAGGAAAATAATTGATGATAATGATTTTCTCCATCTTTCAAATCTAAATGATGTATCTGGAAAAAAAATCGAGCAAAATTCACACCCGTACCATTATAGGCTGCTAATCATTATTGGTCACATTAATGGGAGTATTTCCTATTACGATTTTGAAAGTAAATCAGTTAACAAACTACTAAGTTTTGATGAAAATGTGGGTAAAGTCTCTATCATAACTTTAAACAACGAAACTCTATATATTACTCATTCTTGTGGTGCGATTTCAGCATTAGATTCATCCAAAGTTTTTAACTATACTGGTAAAATACTTCATTTTTTTAATTATATTGACCATTTCATTTTTTTGATAAAAATTTGCTGTGTTAGGAAACATCATGTATACCCGAATTTTAAATTTCCCCGTGACACAGATTATAGTTCATACTGGAAAAATATTAACTTACTTGATAGCAGGCTATAACGATGGTTCAATTTTACTTTTTATTAGGGACAATCCCTGCTCTACCCAGAAAATCTCTTATAAACTTAAGATCATCGATGTATTATCTGGGGATTTAGACCTTAGGAGTTTTATTTCAAATCATTTAAAAAAGGGAAACACTAATAAATATGTCCAGACTCTTGGGGCTATTCTTCAAACCAGCAGCAATTCATCATATCTCAAGTCTACCAATAATTATTTCCAAGAATTATCAGGATTTAATGAAGATAGAAAGGATCTGAACGGTATTGACAACTTGCTTTTTGATTGGCCACCCCCTGATATTGGAAAAAAACGTGAAAACAGTCATTCTATCCAAACAAACAGCGAAATTAAAGATCTTAGGAACAAAGATGTTTATCATACGGGTAGGATTGAAAGTATCAAATTATTCTCAATCGAACCTGATGATTATCAAAATCTCCAAAGCAACAGTAACCAAGATGTAGTGGGGAATAGAAGTGATACTTTCTTTGTTGCTTCTTCTTGCTCAAATGAACTCGTTAGGATCTGTAAAGTTAATATATCCGTTATTAACCCAAATCCAAAAAACTGTTCTAAGACTTATGATCTTTTTTCAGATATTAAATTGATTTTCAGCACTTACCAAGAAGGCTGCGATTTTATTGATCTGGATGCAAATTCAGGTATAGTTTTTGGAGTTAGGAGAACTTTGAGTGGTCAAAATTTATCTTCTTCATTTGAGCCTGAGAATGAGGTGTTTCAGAAAAACCACCGATACGATTACCAAGATTCCATACCAAGAGTTACCGGAAATAGTAATAAGCCCAAATCTAAAAAAAATAGCCCTAAATTGCCTGTGCATGAACAAACTTCACTAAGGCTATCATTTTTGGATATTAAACATTGGGTTTTTGCTTTAGTAAGATTGATTGCAATAAAGATTTTCAATTTTATCAAATCATCGAAAGTTGTCACCTTTATTTCTAATATTTTGAGGAAGGTGGCTATAAGGTATCCTCAAATGGAAATTATATTTCTGTTATTTGGCAGCGAGAAAACCATTTCTGGAAGAGATGGTTTATACTCTAAAAGTTCCAAATCCATTGAGAGTTTGTTTTGGGCAACAGGTGAAAACTCTTCAAGGCGAGAATTAGTTGAAGATGAATACTTTGAGACTTCAAATGATATTTGGGAGTTATGGACATTCGATCTAAAGTTATGGATATCGAATTCCAGAAACACATCTGATGAGTTTTCTATTTCTTCCAAATGCTCAGCTGATTTTAAAAAATTTTCCTCTGAAATCCCTGCTAGAACCAACATCGGACCTGGGCTACACCTTGCCCCATCTGGATACCATCCCAGAATAATGAATTTCACTATGCAAATACCTAGGATCAAACTCAATACTGATTCCATTCTTCACAGCAACTTCTTATCACACCAAAAGGAAAATGACCGCCCACTTACTGCTTTTCCTTTATACATAAACCATTTCCCCAAAGTTAATTCCCACCAAAGTATATTCTATAATGAAAATTCCACAAATATAGATCTAACTGTAGATGTACATGATGACCTTCCAAAATTAAAATTATACATGCCCGATGAACAATCCCCCAGTTCCTCAAATATAGACACAGGATTTTCAATCGACTTATTGGGCTCTGAATCTAATCATATTGTCAGATCTAATAATCACTTAAGTACACCAGTTTTTTCATTGCCTTTTGGAAGAATTAGAGATTTAAAATTAGTTGAGGGGATAACAAGTAAGAGTAGAAAGATGGTAGTTGCGCTTGCTTGTGGAAATACTGTCAAGCTAGTTTCATTTTAAATATTTGTAGCGAAATTTAAACTTTAGATATTTTATCTTTTTTTTAAACTGTAATCTTATGTAAATAGACACTAGATTTTTTCTCTTTTATTTTTAAAAAATCTCGTTTAGAGATAAACGTAAATAAATCATTTTTTAAAATTTATTTTCTTCATATAAGATAATTTAGTTTCTCTAATCATGTAATGCCATAGTTCACACGATTAAAAATAATTTTTCAAATTTCTTTCATCCTACAAAGTCTCATTAAAATTAAAACCAATCGAAAGCTATGCGAAATGAGAAAATTAGATATAGCCGAATTTTTACCAGCTATTTTTTCCTGAAGTTTCCAATAAGATTTCAAGATATTTTTTCGATGAAATTTTGTTGGACTAAAATAACAGTTGCAGCGATTCATTTGCTATTTAAAAAAGTCAAGTATTATTTTTTGTTTGTCTTTTTTTAATCTATATAATTAATCACATTTATATTAAATTAAATAAAAAATGAGAAAATATATTAATATGCAGTAATTTTTTGGTTCTCCGATGAAAATTTACCCCAATTAATGAATTTCAACAAAAAAATATATATTTTTTAATTGGATATCGTCATAGCTTTAAAACTATCAATAAACATAGAGATATACAAATTTGAAGATTTTTTATCATTTCAAAAGTTATAGTGTACTATACTGTAGCGGCATTTTTGATTTCCCGTATTTTTTGAGGCATTTTAAGGAAAAATCTCATAAATTTATTTCAAAATATGAAATAAGATCGATTTTAGATTTTACTTCAAATACATTTGGTGTTTCCTCTTATTCCTAGCTCATAAGCTCATAGCCTTTAAATTATAAGAGCCTCTATTATAAAGTATATGAATTATTGAAATAATATATATTGTTTGTACCACATTTTCTAATTTCTCATTCCATTGATATTATTTAAAAAAATATAATTATGAAGTTCTATATTATTAATGGTATTATCATACTATTTTTTTTAAAAGTAAAACCTTATTAGAGTTTTTAAATGAAATTTTATAGCTATATATATATATATATTATGCAATACTCCTTTATAGTCATATAAAGTTTTGACAATCATAAAATTTGCAGTTTATTTGTAATCTTTCAGCCCAGTTCTATTTTTTTCTCTTAATAATTATTTTATTCTGTTGTTATCCGATAAAATAAATTTTATGATTGTTCTTTGGGTAATATTTTCGGGGTTGGAAATGATTTTCAAACAATTTATAAAGTTCATATTCAAAAAAATATATTTATATAATTATTTAAAATATAATTTATGAAAATTTTTCATGACCAAAAAGTACCTATGGCTATTATTTGTAAATTTTATAAATCGATGAATTGGGGTGATTTAACCACAAACATCCATTTAAAAATCAATAAATATTTGATTTGAAAGCTGAGAACTATTTAAAAATTACACAGTAGAACATTGATGTTGATAAATATAGTGCCGCGAGATTTGACACAATGAAAATTTTACTAAATGGAGACGTTGCTCAATGAAAATTGTTCAATTCTTTTTTTTATCTCTTAAATGCCACTTCGTGATCAAAACAATCTTCTCAATACATAATAAATTCTTTAAAAATATAAATTGTAAATAATATCATGGATTTAATAAGAAAGAAAATCTATAAAAGATCTCAGAGGCCGTTAAAAACACTAATGGAGCGAGCAGGTTTATTAATTTAGATTTTATGATAGTATACAACAAATAATTGGGTTTCTAACTCAAATTATTGGATCCCGAATACATACTTTCTAGATTTAATAAAGATATCGTATAAACACAAATTTTTACTATAGGCGGAATTTTCCAATTTTTTTTGAATGAAATGTAAATTTGATCAAACTTTCATTTTGAAAATTGTATATTTGACCAAATTAGTTGGGTCAAACGTCTTTGAACCATTTTTCTTTGGATGAAATGTCGTATAACCCGCTTTATTATTTTATTAAAAACTTTAAATTGAAATCTGACATTTAGGTTGACCGAAAATTTGGTTTCATTTTTGTACCATTGGTCTTGAAAAGGTAAATGATCTGTAGACTTAATTGTATCTCCATTTTTAATCCCTTCAGGGGCCATCATAAAAAAAATGGCACGTACAACGGAGGCTACAAACGTACATAGAGCCAAAAATCGGTTCAAATTTTTTTATTAAAATTTCAATAAAACGAATATTTATTAAGTATTATAAATGATTGTGAAGTTTATTTATAGTATAAATAGCACCAGCAACCAATTAAAGAGGTAGATGAAAAAAATCACTTCCTGCTGATAAAGTAGCAATTTTTCGCTGTGGTACTGGGTCATAATCTATAATTTTTGACCAATATTTGTAGCTATAAACGCAGCTTTATAGCTTTGGTCAGTGAAAAAGATGGTTTTTGCCCAGAAAAAAAAACTTTTTGTAAGCTAATATTGGGCTAAGGAGCGTCTATTTTTGACCAAAATTAACGGTTTAAAGTCAAATCCTATAGCTGAGGTCGATAAAAAAGAAGCTTCCTGTCCAAAAAGGTCTATTATCTCGCAGTAATAATGATCAGCAAGGCAGCTATTAACGACAAATATATTCCCAAAAAAACCTATATTTATAACTTTATTCAGGAAAAATGGCACTCCCTGTCCAAAAAGTGGCCATTTTTTCTTAGTAGAATGAGGTTTTGGCAAAGTAAAAATATCATCCCATATTTTTTTGCTTTATAAATAATCATGGTTTTATTACATAATAAACCAATTAGATATGGATAAAAATTCTATTATCTTTGCCAAAATCAATTTTTTTTATGTATAAGTTTGGCCCCTGAAAAGGTTAATCAACATTTATGCAACTTGTTTCGCGATGGAGATGAGAATATAATCTATCCGCTACATATCCGTTATGGAAAGATGAATTTAATTAAATATTTATAAGTCGGGACTGAATACACGATATATCTTAAAAGACTTAGGATTAATGCAAGCTGGTTAGAGTGAGATCAAGTTAATAGATTAGATATTTCTTAGAAATAGTTTATACAAGCAATATGCAAGGTTATGGAATCACACTTGGGGAAATAAGCTTGAAGAATAAAGAGATATACTTTTCTATACAATATATTTGTTGATCATTATGTCAATTCAACTAATCTAATATAAATTTCGCGAATTATTGTTTTCAGAATAATCCGTATAAACGACGTATATGTTATATGTGGTTTTGATTATTTTTTGGTTATTTTAATTTCTAAGCGATTTTGAACCTGAATTTTTGGTGGTTTTTTATTGGAATACAAGCTCAATTAATTTAAGCTTTTATTCAATACAATTTTAATTATAATTTAGTTATTAATGGAGGCCCCAATTATGAAATTTAGATTTATACGCAGATTTTTGAGGGTTATTAAATAAAGAATAGACATTGGTATTATCAATTTCAACAAAAAGAAAAGTGTAGTCTTCGTTTTATTTTTTAAAAAACTCAGGATCCTTAGATTTTTATAGGAGTCTTAATCTCGGATTTAGACTATTATATCTAACCTAATATCCTAATACTCTTAGTATTAATATTAAAATTAAAATGAAATAGATCAGATTTGTGTATAGTGGAGCTTCAAATCTGAATATAACATGGAATTGCTAAATTACCTTGATCTTTTTGAATAAATTCTGTATTAATAAAATCTATAAGATTCTTTTAACATAAAACACACTTTAAAGCTTGTAAAGTAATCAAATAATAAAAATTTATATCACCAAAGAAAAGTTTTAAATTGTTAGAAAATGCAGTTTCATATTCACACCCGTTTATAAATATAACAACTTTACTCAAAAATTGAAGGATTTATTAAATACTTATCTCCCAGCCGAGTTTAAATAAAATTTATCTTAATATACTTATTAATATGTTTATATGAGCAATTATGTGCAAATTGTAGATAAACCGGTACACTATTAAGATTTTTTAGTAATGTGTGCAAAGAAATACAAATTTTTGTCTCAGCCTTATATTATTTAGCCTAAAATCATTAATAAAAATATATTCCAGAGCAGCTACAATATTGTAAACCTAATCTTTTTTCAATAATAATGTTCTAAAGCTAAGAAGTGTTATTTCAATTTTAAATTCACATTTTTACAAACTTCGCTAATTTCTTTATATATTTTCACATTTTAAAAATACCAGGCTGAATAATGCATAAAAGGCATACGGTTTTAATAGAAAATCGTTTTTATCTACCATTCTTAACCTTTAACGAATAATAAAGATTAATTATATTTTAAACTAATTACTAAGCGATTTAAACAGATATATTTGGAATTATATTTCTAATGAAAAGCTTTATCATTTAAAAAATTATTTTAATTTTGATATAAATTCTTAAACTTTGCGATTCGATTTCTTTTAATGTATTTAACAATTTAAATTTAAACTTCTACTTGAAATTTAAAAATATAAATTTTTTTAATAAACTGGCATCAAAAGGCAGATCAAAGCTTTATGATAGCTTGGACTAAAGGTAAATTTTCAGGGTCAGAGCTATTCCTTAGTGACATGAAATTCTAATTTGTATCAAGATTTTTAATTTTATTTTATTGGACCAAGCGAACATTTGATTCAAAATTTTAATGAATTCATTAGCTAAACAAATATATAAATTAAAAGAATTACCCAATAATTAGTGGCTTAAGATCACTCGATATCATACAGCCAAAAAGTAATCAAAATTACCTTATATCAAAATCACAAACAACATATGGGAGATTCCCTTAGAGAGCGGACACTTTACTATTAAAATTTTACCACTTTCCTAATTTGGAAAACTGGAATGTTTTATTTATAATATTATTGGTTAATTCAAATATTGAGCTGCAAGAAGAAATCTTCTATTGGCAAAATGCCAATAGTTTATTATAGAGGAATTTTATCCAATTTTATTGTACTGGTAATGGATATATATTGTTTTGGCCAATTGTTTCTACAGTAAAAAAAAGTCTCGTCTTATAAAGGGTCTCCCATATATGGGAGATTCTCTTTGAGAGCAGATACTTTTTTGATAGATTTTTATTACTTTCCTAATTTGGAAATATGGTTCTAAGATAAAAAATAGAGTTATTGGGTAATTCAAAATACGAATTTTAGAAGCTAGTTTTTTATTGATGAAATGTTGAAAATCTATTAGAGCAGTATGTTATTCTATTTTTATTGGTCTGATTTTAAATAAATCCAAGAATAGCCAATTGTTTACAAGATAAAAAAAAGTATGGTCTTGAGAAGAATCTCCCATATATATTTTGCACATTTCATAGGTTCCTAGCTATCTGCCAATAAAATATGATAAAAAAAAGGAACTTATAAAGATGCAATAATATTGGAACATCATTCGGAAAGAAATTATTCATGGGATCTAATTGTTCTAAACAATCCAACAAATTAAATTTTAGCTTTATCGAATAGATATCAACATCGAAATGAGTTCATGATGAATCTGGCAAAGTTTTCTGCAGTAAAAAATGTCTGATTAATCTCATTAGCAATTTATATTACGTAATTATTATAGTTTGCCCTAAGATTAATCTGAAATTTTGGCCAAATAATTGGCTTTGTTTTCTTTTATCAATTTTTTTAGCAGCATTTATAATGAATTTTTAATTGCACGGGTATTAAAGTAATATTATTCAAAACCCCATTTTTTACGCTTGGCTTTTTGACCGAATAGGCATTTCATTCCCTAACTAAGTTATCAGTTTTTATTTTTGATCCTGAAAATGTTAATTTTACAAATTTGATTTGGAATTTTTTATTAATTTTGGGATTGCTACTTTTGAAACGGGCGCATATTAACTATACCAATTACCATGCTGGGAACATGGGAATTGGAAAACATATAAATAAGTAGCCCTATATCAGGAGTGCTATTGTTTTTAACACGGACAGAACAAGTGGTTTCTTTTGCTGAATATAAAGGGCGTCAAAATTATTGATTATTTCTGGATATGGCTAAAATTAATCTGTCAAAGTTGGGTTTGGGGGCTGGGCCACTGGGTGGTGCCTATGATTCTTTCGATTCTAAAACTCCCAAGGAAACGATTGTAGCTGCTTTCAGTAATGTAATTTCATTTACCTAAACAACGATTCCCCGTTTAGGGATTTTATATTTTTTTTTTAGGCTCTCTAAAAATTAATCATTTTTCGTTTATAATAGGGGGTTAATTGGTTAGATACATCTCCATACTATGGAAATAGTGAAATAGTTGTTGGAAATGTATTGAAAGAGATTTCGAACGAACATCCTCGGGATTCATATTATTTGTTTACAAAAATAGGTCGATATGGGGTTTCAAAAAGCGAATTTGATTACAGTTCAGCAAAGACTAGAGAAAGTGTGTTAGAAAGTTTGAAAAGATTCAACACTGATTATATAGATTTTGTTTATTGCCATGATGTTGAATTTGTTTCTCTCGAACAAGTCATTGACCATGCATTGCCAGAACTTTTCAAATTAAAGCAGGAAGGAATTATAAATCATGTCGGAATAAGCGGTAATAAAAATATTTTAATTTTTTGCTTATAATAAATGCTGGTTAGATGTCACCAGCTTTTCTTTTTGTTTTTATGTCGATAAATATATAATGCTATAATTTTTGTGAAGCTCTTAACCTTGGTTTAATCTCTTGTTTTAAATTAAAATGTAGGATATCCATTAGACATCTTATTAGAGATAGCTGAGCTTCAGTTTAGTAGGGGCCAACCGCTTGATCAAGTACTGTCATACTGCCATGCAGATCTGCAGAACAACCAAGCAATCTCTGCGATTCCAAAATTCAAGAATTTTGGCGTCAATTATGTTTTTCTAGCTTCACCTTTATCCATGGGTCTCCTGAGATCTGCTGGTCCTCCCGATTGGCATCCAGCATCCCAAGAACTTAAATCCGCAGTATCTAAGTGTGTTGATGTTTGCTCTCAGTATAATATGGAGCTTTCTGATATTGCGATTAGGTACGCTTTTGAAATTTCATTCTTACTTCCTAAACCTCAAGACGCTGCTGATGGGTATGTTATGGGAATGCTGGGTGCAGATCAGGTTTCTAAATCTTTGGATGCATTAAGACACGTGACTTCCAGTTCACAAACTAACCGATCAAATAAATTTAACCCCGAAGAAAATTCAGAAAATATCTGCACAGCAAAAGTCCTTGAGATTTTAAAACCATTTTCCAACTATACTTGGGAATCTCCTCCTTCAGATGCCTGATTTTTCATTCTTTATTTTCTAAGAGTTTCCCCTAACTATTCCTATTATAGAAAAATCTTTATTTTACCTTAGTTCCAACTATGGTTCCACAGTACGTTTGAATGTTAAGACGATTACCACCACTAAATACAATGTTTTATTGATAATGGATTAAAAGATATTAGTATAATTTTATTACTTTTAAGTTTTTATATTACAGCTTAGAATAGTACCCTCCTAATTTCACCCAAAACAATATCTCTGTAAAATTAAAGCCGTTCTGAATCCCTTTCTCTGTAATGGTATAAATCAGTTAAAAAAAATACATATCAAATATTGTAATCAAAGTCTTTTTTCAACTTAGTTTCCCAGTGCAAGGAAATATATGAAAATCCAAGAAAAAGGAAAATAATCAAATAATTATTTTATGGCCTGAATACAATAAATTAAGTTTCATGTCAGGATCTACGGTTTTTAAGCTAAAAAAGCCGTAATCATAACCCATAATTAGATGAAACTTATTTTGGATTATCTACAAGAGGCCAACATCCAAAAATGAACATAATGAAAGTCATTTTTGTTTCTATTAAATAGTTATATCGCCATTTTACAGTGAAACCTATGATAAATAATGAATCAATATGATTTAAAAAACCAGGAAAAAGTCTAAATTCATTTCGTGTTAAACCTAATGTAGTAAATTATGTATTAAAAATAATAAAAAATCCCATCCCAGGGTTTTTGACAGGGATTGATTTCACTATAAAAATAAATTAAAAAACGAAATGTTCTATTCAGTGCTAGTGTAAACCAGTGAATGTTTAAAAGTTACTTGAATTGATCAGAGTTTGTGATAGGCAAGCAGACCAAAAAAAAAACCCCCCAGAAATGTCTGGAACAAGTAGTTTCTATTTTGAACTATTTTCGGGCCCAAAAATGTATTGGACTCCTATTTGTGAAAATAAATATTTTTTACTTGCTGGTAGTAAAAAATATGCCAATAATAAAAGTTAATTTTATATAAATTGTTTGTATCAACCGAAAAATGAACCCCATTTTTTTTTTGCCACTGGTTTTGAAAGGTTATAAAAAAATAAAAATAAAGTTGATCAAATGATTATTTAGAGCTCTAAATGAAATTTAAAAAAAAAAAAAATTAACCAATTTATTAATCATGAATATCCAGTGTTTGGGTAATTATTTTCGAGGCTAGATTTTTTTACTGTGTAAACTATTGGTTATAATAAAATTAAATCACAAATAAAATAATAAAATAGATAAAACATATTGGATCTAGTAAAATTTCCAAATTTAGCCAATAGGAGATTTCTTTTTGTGGCTCCAATTTCAGTACTACCAATAAATTTATACTTACATTAAAAGCCATATTTACAAATTAGAAAAATATGAAAATTATATTGGGAAGTGTCCACTATCAAAGAGAATCTCCCATTTATGTCAGAATTTATGTTAAAGTGTGATGAGATTAATCATCAAATTAGAAGCATTAATCAAAGATCATAGCAGAATAATTAGCTATCATTGGAAGCAAAGAGCGAAAGAAGTGCGAGGCAATAGAAATCAATCTAACCTAATAACAAATCACTTGATTTCTTGGATTTTATTAGATGAGATTCTAGCATATTAGCCAACCAATTTCTTGGTTATTTAAATTTTTTTATCATATAAACGAAATATCCTGTTTCGTGATTTCTTAGTCACAAAAATACATTAATCAAAAATTCAACCATAAAATTTCTATAAAGTTTCTTAGTGTCAAGCTATTAATACTTGTACGATTCGGATACTTGAATTGTTCTTTTTCTTCCAATTCCATAAATAAATCTTTTTTGTATTTGGCCTAATCCGGATTTTTTAAAATGAATGGGCTTCGATTCATCAACTCTGTCTCTGGAGTCAAAAAAGTTTCACTAGTTGGCCAATACAATACAATCGGTCTAAGTTCTATTCACTCTATTCCTATACTAAACAAATCTTCTTTTCTCAAATCAGTTTCCTATTCAACCGATTCCTCCTCTTCAATATCTCCAACTACCATTCCTTCCGATCAAAACCCGAACTTATACAAGATTAAACTAATAAGATCTCTTATTGGAGTACGTCCTAACGTCCGAAAGAATGCTGAGGCTATTGGTCTCAATCGTACAGGCAACATAGTTTTCCACCCTGTTTCTAACGAAATGGCCGGAATCATTTTGAAAATCAAAGAACTGGTGAAGGTTGATCTCGTCCAAACTAAAACCCCAACCAGAACGAAACAGCCACTAGGCTATCATATTGTATCTAAATTCGTTCAATCAGGAATTTCAGCTCCCAAAAATTCAATATAGATAATTGAATATCAAATCAATATCTTCCGTTATTATATTTTAACTATTCAATCCTTTCCAATAAACATTATTTTTTTTACCAAAAATTTCCCTATTATGATCTGTCCTTACTTTGAGATAACTATAATAGCAATAATAATAAATATTTAATAATAAAGTGCATTGAAAAACTTATAAGCCCTACATAATATACATCTATTTTATTAACAATAATTTATCTATACAAGTCGCACGGGCTGGGTGCTTCATCAACCAAGCTATGGGACCTATCTCTACTTTTTCTAGAAAAAACAATAGGCTTGTTAAGGTATGTAGCTAGTTCATTTCTATTGTATCCAGAGCTTGGTTCACATCCTTGTAATTGTCCATTTTCTGGCGAACCCAAATTCGATCCTCTAGGCTGAAAAGCATCTATATCCCCAATTGGCCTGTAATTACCGTAGTCTCCGCTAATACTTAGACTCACTGGTCTTGAGCGATGGTGTCTTTTGGGAGTATTGTATGGATGGCTAAACTCAAAGTGTTGCTCATCATTTCTACTTAATTTTCGTAGATTTTCCAGCAATAGAGTTGTACCCAACGAGTACCTCTTAACATTTGATTTTTTAGAGTCTTGAATTTCAACATCTTTTATTGATAATTCAGACATATCTATTTGAGACCTAAGTCTGTCTTCAGAATTTATTTCAATAGTTTGAATGCCTTGAATAGCCGGAAACTCATGAAGGTTTTCGTTATTTTCTAATTCATTTAACCTGGGATCTCGGCTTGTTCTTATAGGCTTTTTAGTTTGGTTTAGGCCAACTCTGGGAGGTCTGGCTTTATATCTGTTAGCTCTAGCTGGCGAAAATTTTGTTAAAGAAGGTATGCTTGAAGACACTTTAAAGTTGAAGTTAATGTTAGGGCACGTATCAGTTTCTTCCATTTTTAATGGGCCTGATTCCGAATAAGTTTTGATCAAAGGGTTAAAGACACGAGTTTTAGGCTGTTCAGGTTTCTTATTTTCATTGATTATACTATCAATGCTAGATTTTTTTATAGTGGGACTTTCGGTATCTTTAGTTAAAACATCATCACTAATTTTGGGTAAGTCAAAATCACCATTTAATTTATCATCACCAAAGGTAACTATAAAACTGGTTGGCTCAAGTCGGGGGGAGTTTGACTGATCGTCCAAGTTATTGTTCTGAGAATTGAAAAATGAGGAAGAGTGCCTTGAAATCCTTTTTGAATTGGTTTCCTCAAAATCGATTGTAGAATCACGAAAACTTTTTAAGTCGGAGATTTTTAAGCTGGAATTTCTTTTGTGTTTATTTGCCACGCTTGAGTTCTCTGAGCTCTGTATAGAAGATGTATAGTTGGGATTATATGAGACAGACTTATTAAGCGGGGAATAAAGCTGGTTGTTCATGTTGGCTAAGACGTTAGGTCTGAATAAAGAGATATTTCTTGAAGATGCAGGTAAAAATCCATGGATTGTATCATTCTTTATGCCTAGTTTGGGAGACAATTTTTTCTTAAATATATCAGTGGTATTATTTTTGAGAGAGATATAAGAGCTTTCAGGATGAGTAGTTTTAAAAGGCTGATATCCCCTACAATTAGAAACGTCTACTAATGTACAATTATTTTTCAAGGAAGTGATAGATTCTATATCAGAAATCTCTGGTCCTGTGAGATCATGTTTAATTTCAAAAGAGTTGGGGATATTGTTGCTTGATATAGTGCTAAATTTGGCATAGTTGGGGGAGGTATTTATACCTCTTTCATCAAAATTAGACCTATCATATTGTCTTTCATAGCTTTTATGCTTCTCATTGAGATAATTAGCGCACTTTCCAATAACGCTATGATGCAGAAGTTCAATTTGTTTCTCTCTCCCAGAGTTATTGTACTTTCGAACAGAGAAGGCTTCTACAAGTCTGCTATATTTATTCTGAGATTTCACATCACCTTCAATTAATTGCAAATCAACAGGAAGAAGAGATTCCAATCTTTCTAGATCATGAAAAATCTCTTGAATTAGCTCATAAGTTTTTTCAGCTTGTTTGCCTATTTTTGTGACAACTGAAAGTTTTTCACATTCAGACAGCAGTTGGTTATTTATTTTAATGACATTTGAATGAGCAATCTCACAATTTTTCGACACTATAAGGCTTTTTTTAATTAAAGAATCCTGGGAAGAATGGATACTTGAAAGTTCGCAAGCCAAAGATTCTTTTAATGTGTCAGTTATGAAACACAAGTCTTTTTCATTTATATTAGTGCCAGGTTTTAAATCAACGAATCTGGACGATGAAGAGAAAGAAGATATTGAATTAAGATAGGAGGAGCCGTTGAAAAAGAAGTCGGAAAGTCTATTTCTGCCTGAATCGTCTAATAAAGGTTTAATTTGACCTATTTCATCAATTGAAAATAGCTGATCGTCATGAATTTCCTTTTTATCTAAAGTAGACACTGTAATTAAAGCGCTATTTTCATTTTTTGTAGAAGAATTAAGTCTATTTCTAGGGTTGTTTGCAAAAGAGGCACTTCTTTTCCCAAAGCTTTTGATAGACATTTGATCGCTGTATGAATTATCTTTAACAATAGAGGAATCGATACTAGGCCCAATTTTTCTTTGGTAGACTTGTCCAATCTCTCTTTTATTAAATTGAGAGTATGGGGCCGTTGAAATTCCTGTGTCTTCTACATCCTGGATAGGATAAGGCCCTACAAATCTATATGTCTCTCTATAAGAGCCGGCTTTTCTATGCGGATCAGAGCTCATAGAAACCTTCGAGTTTAAATTTCTACTTTTATTTTCTTCATCATATCTAGAATATATTTCGAAACCTTTCCCATTTTTTGAATTAGATAGCTTTGAGTTCTTGTTTCCCATTTTGAGGTAATGGAAAGATGGTGAATATGGGTAGGAAGGGTGAGTAATATATTGACATGTATGCGTGATAAAAAGGATTTTAGGAACAATTCTAAAAGCTAAGCTATAATTCGGCTATATTTGAGGATTTTCTATAAAGCGTAGAAATATATCGTAGTACAATTGCGAGATTTTGAAGTTTGGTAGTCATAAAATAAGATGCTGAATGGGTTATTCGATGAATGAATGTTTGAAGTAATTATGCTCCCTAAAGAGCGCTTAAGATAAGAAGTCTCGATGATCACGGAGATATATCAAGGTAAATAAAATAGCTAAGCTGGAGTCATTAATCCATGGAATTGACACAGATCGTTTTTATTGGTGAAATACCGAGGCGAATTTTTTTGTTTCCTTAAATAATTTCTGAGAAAAAGAAACTGCCAATAGTTCACAGAACTAGAGGCTAAAATCTTGGGAATCTTATATAATACCAGATTATTTTAACTGTGGTGATTTTTAACTCTAAACATGGGCACCGGTTTATTAGTTAGTTCATTTTCCTAAACAAGGCATTGATAGTGAATGGATTTGCGAAACAAATACCACCAATCAAATCCCAATTTAGAACAATGTTTTAAGAAAATACCACGTAGCTTTCTAATTCAATATTGCATGTAACATCAGTCATCCACAATACTGGTATAAATTCGGCCAAATTATATCGTATGATAGATTTAACTCATCTCACTTTAGATAGAGTGCTAATGAGTTTAATTAATGATCTATCCTTACTTATAGATCAAATATCTCATAACCGATTAAACACCCTTGCCCAAAATCTTTGCCAGTAAAGTCAAAGGGAACTAAAAATACCGATATTTATGGGCTCAGAATGAAATTATGGGGTTTCCAACGGCCAATTAATTCTTTGGGTTTAAAGTTTCCTAATCTCTGAAATCGGGGTTTTTTATCAATTACTAATTTATGGGTCAATTTCCTAATATCAAAAAACTATTCTAATTTTCAATTTTATTTTTTTAAGTCGAGTTTTAGATTTAAACTCGCTCACATATTTCATTTCTATTTAAACTACCAGCTTTTATCGGTTATTTTTTTAAAAAAATGAAAATGTGTCGCAAAAAAAGAGGGAAGCACTGATACAACCTGAAAATTTCAGAAATTTTTAAATTTAATAAAATAAAATCCAAATTAAATATACTTAAAATAAAATACGAAATAAAAAACTAGACTAAAATCATTGGTTTTTTTTTGGTGTTAAGTTGTGTGCTCCTTAAACTAAGGTTTACTATACTTTATTTTTTTTACATTTTTCTAAGTTTAGAATTGCCAAAGAATTGGGTTTAACTCTAATAATATGGATTACAAAAGGTTTGATTATTAAGGTATACAAGCAAAAAACTTAAACACAATATATATATATATATATA